>QKQZ01055760.1:0-32115 GCA_003595255.1 Solenopsis fugax | reverse complement strand
TCTCAGACCCGCAAATGTGTTTCCGTATTTTACAAAATCGGTGTGTTTAAGGGTTAAATTATGAATTGCATTTTTCTATTAGCACTGCCTTCGCATGTCGCGAGTTTATGTGATATCAGAAAGTACATTCGTAGTAAAAATTACTTGTATTTTCTTCGAAAGAATATTCATCTCAAATTTGTATTAAAAGATAATATAAGATAAACTTAATCAAAGCAAAATTATTTTTGACATAAATAATATTTAAAGTTAATTTAAGTTTACTTGTCAACAGTTTCGAAGTGCATACATGCTACACATGGAATGTTGTTGCATTGCTTTTCTTCCTTTAACACATTCCATCTTTAAATAGATTCTTTTAATCACTGTTGACAAAATGAGAATTACATTTTACGTTTAGCAAATATTAGTATAATTAAACGAGAAGAGAGAGAACTTAAAAGAAGAAGCACGGCACATTTAGATATCTTTAATATTCGATATTCTATTCATTTATACACTTATAAATCTTGAAACACACAATACAAATAGTTTTAAATATCTATATGTGTAAAATGTAAAATATTTTATATATAATATATTTGGATATATATTGCATTTAAATACAACAAACACGCACGGAATCGTAATGGTTCAGCGTCTTTTATAGAATGTATTTATCTCTGTGTATTAACTCTTATATTTGTGTAATAATTACATTTATGAACACTATTTTTAGAAGAAACTCATTAGATTTCATCAAGTTAAATGTTAATGCGCTTAGAAAGAGAGAACTACAGAAATTTATTTTTTAATGTCTTTAAAATATCAGAAATATTAAAAAATAAGAAAGAATTTGATTTATTTCATGTTAATAAATGAACTTCATGATATCCGTGTTTCTTACTTTACAAACAGAACCTCCGAGAGAGATTTCAGGTTTTATTAATTTGTTCATAGAGATTTTATTAATTGCTATGTACATAAAAAAGTATAAAAGTATATCACAATAGGACTAAAAATATATCTGATCTAGTTATCTTCTTTGTTCCTTTTGAAAGAAGGAACGCAAATAAACCACTAACATAACATTGGCAGTAGAGCAGCATGTCAATTACAGATAAGTACTAAAGTTTGTTCAGGCTTCTGTTCCTCATTGCAGCAATTTAGCAAATTGGGTTATGATATTAGAAAAATCATCATTGGGACTTTTTTAATATTTCCATTAAAATGAGGCTTATAAACACAAGATATTATAATAGATGATTAATGATTATTTAATAAATAACTATTTAATAATTAAGTCCAGTTAATTATTAATTCACATATTGAAAAAAGAAATTATTAGTATATTTTATCAATCTGTGTGTCAAATCTACATGATGGCATATGAAAAAAAGTTAAGTATTCGTATGTTGTACAGAAAATTCATACATATGACTACAATGATAAAATTGTACATTGCAAGGAATTTACTGCAATGATAAAATAAAAACTTTAAATTTAATTTAAGCACTTTGTCTGTTAAAGTTCATCATGTTTCGTATGAGAATTAATAATCTCTAAAATTTCATTCCTGATTGCCTCAGCCGTCGCTGCAACAACTTTGACACCATCATGTCTATTTTGTCTTTTTTGCTTAAAATTATATAATATTAGAGTCGGAAAAACTTTTATGTGTGCGCATTCATACGTATAGAAGTTACAGTTAATTCTTCCAAATTTCACTTTCTCCAGTAACTGAAATTAAAACAGAATTTATATATAATTCATCCAATTACTATCAAATAAATTACAGATTATCAAAGCTAAATTAATAAATAAAGTAGCATTTATACCTGCGCAGCAATTGCAAACTCAGGTTCCATTTTTTGACAATGCCAGCATTGTGGTAAATAAAAATCAACGACCCACACATGCTTGCTATCCAATAGTTTTTGGTACTCGGAAGAATTCAAATCGCGAATTTTCTTTGGGAAGAAAGATGTTACCCATGTTAATATAGATAACGAATTTCGCTGTCCATTGTACAAACTTCAATGTAAATAATAAAAACATATGATGAATGCATATTGAAATATTTGTTGCATTATATGAATACAATGAATGGTTAATGACTTACGCGACTGTATTTAAACCCTCGCTTCCTAATGGATACATTCTAATGTTGGGGTAAGAACGCACGCCTTGGGACGCGCATAAGGAAGACTCAGTCTCGCAATCTACACTGGCAACGTTTACAAACGATAAATTGTTCAGTGATTTCGCAACAGCCATCCATTCGGGTTCTAATTTTTGGCACGGCCCACACCATGGCGCAAAATAATCAACAATCCATATAACTTTACTCTTCTTTTTTCCCAGTTTATGATGAAAATTTTCCGACGTTAATTCTATAACTATATGAAACAATCAGACATAATAAAAACAGGCGAAAACACAAGATGTAATTATTTGATATATTATCTCTTACCGGATGGATTTCTTTTCTCGTTAATGAATTGAATAACATTCGCAGCTGTCTTTGGGAACGTAAATTGATATATACTGCTACCATTTATAAGCATTGCAGTAGGATACACCTGTATGTTGTATTGATGGCATAGCGCAGTATGAGTAGTACAGTCAATGGTACCAAAACGAATTATTGACGCATCAAATTCTAGCGATGCCCGCCGGAGTTCTGATAGAAACTCTATACAAGGTGGACACCACGGTGCAAACCAATCCAAGAACCATACTTCATCTCCTATAACATTTTACTATAGTCAGCATTGCCAAATCTCTTAAAAATGCGACTTGTTTTTACAATATATACTACCATTGTTTCTTTGTAATATTGATAATGCTTCCTCTGCAGAAAGAGCCCATACATTTGTAGTTTTTACACTAATTTGTACAAACTTAATAATATCATTATTTATATTTTTTCCATGGTTCAATTCAAATGCTCCACCTGGTTTGAGCATGCCCCAGATCGGATAACGATTCACACCCAATTTAGAACAAAGCTGTCCATTTCTGCCACAATTCATTTTACCTATAAAATAATATTTTATACTGTGTAAAAATATTATATATTCAATGTTGAATTGTCAACATTGTAAATAATAAAAATATCTACCTAAATTAACACCACTAGCCGAAAACTTCTTCATTTGCAAATTCAAATTTCGCCAATTTGCCGTATCGCCAATGTAAAAGCATATAAGCCAAGCAGCATTGGACTTTTTAATACGCTGCAAACCATAATGAATATCCTTCGATAAAGATCCAAAACAGGAATTGTATACAAAAAGTACGTAAATACTAACACAACAAATACATAACTAAATCAATAATACTATTGTATGTGTAACAATATTTAATAATATATACGCTTATTATATCATTAATTGCTCTCTAGATCTTATAGGGTAAAAAATCACTCAAAATTGCAAAAAAACACAATTTTCACTCTTTTAATGTTTTACTCTACGAAAATTAGAGAAAGTGTGACAGTAACATATGAATTAACACTTTGTTTACCTCAAAATCATTGTCAGATAACTCCTGTGGACAAGGCAATTGATCTAAAAGTTTTTCTATTACTGTATTTATATCGGATATGCTATCGAGGAACATAGGCTCCCAAGAAGAAGCATTATACATTGGTAGGTAGACTGCATGTGTATTATGAGACATCTTGTCATGGCAATTGCCTCTCTCGCATGTAAACAGTTTCACATCGATTAGCTTATCCTGGAAAAATCACATATTAGAATGCTACTTAATAAATGCAATATATATACTTAGTAAAAATATATTTAAATAAAAGTAACACGACACTTACAAACGTAGCCGCTACTATAAGTTTTTCATCAGAAGTGAAACAGTTCTGTTGATCACCACATGTGAAAATTAACATGGGTCTTTGGACAGTGCTTTTACCACGTAAGAGTAGCTCCCATTGATATTCACTTATTTCAGATATATGAATATTTAATCCATCTAATGCAAAACGGGTGATAGCCTCCTGTGTTTTTTCTCCTCTGTAATGCACTCCGTGCTGCGAATTCTTTGAGACAAAGCATGAGTTAATATTTCCTGTTGATTTAACTAACAAATTTTATCCATAGAAATATCTAAAATTATGTAGAGATTATATAATTTCCTAAAAATTATATAATACGAGACTGAAGAGAAATTGGATACTCTTCTTTCTCTCTCTGCATACATATACCTTGTGAAAATAGAGCAATGTAGGATAGGCATGAATTCCCACTTGGTGACACAATTGCCTGTTATATTCACAGTTAACGGCTGCAATTTTCACGACGCCATCAAGTAACTTAGCAACTTCTTTCCAAGTCGGTGCTAAGTGATGACAGTGGCTGCACATCGGAGAATAGAAATTCACAAACCAACTTGAGTCAGTGTCAACAACACTTTCGTCTACATAAAAATATACATATGCATGATATTAGTAATCAATTAATTGTTAATTCTTAATATTTAATATTAATTTTGTGTTAAATATAAATATTAAATTAATATTTTTATAATAAAGAGTATAAAGAAAGTTATATACTCACAATAATCACTTTTTCCTAAATTGATAACATGTTCATCGTCATCATATATGAAACTGTTCTGATAATAATTCCAAGAATGATAGGTTTGTTTTTTATGAGAGTTATCAAGACCAGCTTCCCCATAAAGGTCATATTTTCTTCTCAAGTCATTATCTTTCAATGTCTCATAGGCTGTTGTTAATCTGACAAACTTATCATGAGCATTTGGATCATCCTGAAATATCATAACATTATTAGCAACAAACCAGATAATAATGGTACATTGCATGTTAAATTCACATACGTTATTTTTGTCAGGATGGTGGATGATAGCTAGCTTTTTAAAAGCCTTGCGGATCTCATCTTGGCCAGCTGATCTACTTATACCAAGGATCTCGTAGTAATCTTCTCCCCATGTTAAAGAAATAATAACGAAGAGAATAATGATAATTTTATACCTATGACACAAGTACAAATGAGTCATTACATACATTACATTCAAACATATATAATATCCTAAATGTTAAAAAAGTATACTATAATTTTTTCAGATTTTTTACAGTCTAAAAATTCTTTGAAAAACAACTATTTATCAGTGCTCCAAATAGTTAAACAGTGAAAAACAGTCTGCAGAAGATTAAATACATTACAAAGATAAATTCTCTTTGATATTACTCCATACATTAATGACATTTTATTTAAAAGCATCAAGCAAGTAGATACGATCTTCAAATTTTTTTCTTGTGTTTTCTACATAAACGAAAGAAACAAGTTTATGAAATTGTCCAAATTTACAGTATCTAGATCTAATAATGTATACGTACATATCTACAAAATCTTATTGTAACTACTTGCACAATACTAATTCGGTGCTCCACTCTCAAATCGAAGTCAGTCTTTATCATAATACCGCATATTCCTATGTACTCCCACGCTTGATGATGTTATCGTTTAACCGTGTTTGGGAAACCGCAGATCCTGCTCAACCTCAATTCCGAAATTGCCGTCACGAGAAAATGTAGTGCATTATATTCTCATAAGTGTAATAAAAATTTCTAGTAACTCGAGCAACCCTTTTAATATCGTATTCGGAATTGCCTAATAAATTATGTTCTATTATATTTTCTCATTACATTTAAAAAAATATCCAAACGTTCTGTTTCTCATATAAGACCAATATTCGTACACCCGTTAGATAAATTTTGTTTTTCGTGCGTTCCGCTAATAGCGTTCTTTTATGAGTGGCGCGCTCATCTCTTTAAAGCTAGAGTCCCTAGAAATAGAGAGTATGGAATGGACATAGCAACGCATGATATTATTTGTCCTTGTTAACGTTCGACGACCAATAAGAACAAATTATGCTGTATGCGTTTGATGCGTAATTCGGAATGGACCACGAATTGACCAATCGCATTAATCAGTTGGCCGAATTGCTCAAATGCGATTGGTCAGTTCTCTCTCTGTCCGAGATTTCGGACCGATTTCTAATATTGTAGACACAAAGCTTAAGGATTCTCCGCTTGATTGGTTGCATATGACTTAATTGTAATCACAAAATGACAACATCAATACGGAGTCTTGTTTAGCTCTGTTGGCCTTGTTTAATCAACGCAGCAGCAGCAGAATATACCACGCTTTTAAGCGGCTTACGCGTCTGACGTGATTTCATTCGGCGTCGGTTACATTGTCATTTAAAGTTTCACTCTCGCAACGCCGACCAATCCAGTGCACGCGTTTGTGGCGCGTAGAGACAGACGCGTGTCACGATTGGTTGGAGAAATAGGCGCGTAAGCACAGCCGGGCTGCTCCGTACCGAGTCGATTGAGCCACGTTCAAGTTGAATTAGCGATCCAAAACAGTTATCGGAGAAGCGGCAAAAGTCGGCTGTGCCGAAGTGTCCAAGGTGCATTTGTTGGGTGCATTCGCGATAAACTACGTCGCGAATAGTGCAGCGATCAAGACGAATGTCGCCCAGACGGACTCGCGCAGGTGAGAAACAAGTATACGTGCGTTCTGATGATTCCGGAGTGTAAGGTTATAATTTCTCTCGTACACAACGAATTTTCCTTAGCGTTTTATTGTGCGCGGTTTCGGGAATTTAAGGCGCGTTGATTTACTGTATCGATCGAACAAGTTATTCAAATGACTCCAACCATTGAGCAACTCCGACCAAGTTCCGATTAACTCGACCGGCACATTTGTTCTCCGGATCTGCAACCATTTGACTTACCATCTCTAAATGTCTATTTTTATCAACGTAGATTGAATTTCTGTAGATTAAAATTCTCGATATTTAACTTATTTGTGTAGCCTTTTCGAAGTCTAAGTATTAGAAAAACAAAGAATAAATTTAAAGAGAGATTAAAATTTATTTATATTTTGATAGAAGTGAACACTACTCTTTCTTTGTCGAACAAATAAATAATTTTATGTGTTAAAAATATAACTTGTTATAATATAACACGAGTATTATTTGACAAGTTAATTGAAGTTTCATCCTAAGTAAATCATTTTTCGCAAAGCTCGAAGCTTTGAAAGGAAAAAAATTTTGAGATATTCCGTTACTTTGCAGCAATAGCAGAACAGTCTGCTATTTCCACTAGATCTAAGGCACAGAAGGGAGCCAGAAAGGAAAATGCGAGCCAGAATGTGGCCAAGTCGGTGCAGAAAACCAGGCAGAGGAAGAAGTCTGCCACTGCTAAACAAAGCACCAAAAAGAAATCACCTAATATTAAAGAGGTATCAGTTATAAAATCCACAAAGAAGAAAACTTCTCGCCGAAAACTGAACTTGGATAAAACAGCAGAAATCGAGGATACATCTGCTGACAACAATGTGGATTCTAATGCATCAATCGGACTATTAAGAGATAAGCGTTGCAATAATGTCGCGATAGTAGAACTCGTCAGGACAGATCTATCTCAGATGAATGCCTCAAAAGATTCGGAGAAAATGCCTAATAAAAAATTGCAGCGAAAAACCTCTGCCACGAATGTGAAGTTATCACCTCTTGTAGTCACTCCCAAAAGCACCCCTCCCAAGCTTAGTCTTACACCTCACAGATCTAAAAAGACACCCAAGAAATCGCCGATCTCCTTAGGCTCTCCAAAGACGCATTCGATAGCCATACCGAAGCTGCTTAAGAGTCCAAGAAAGTTATCTCTTGTTGTCGCAGGCGAGAATTCAAATTCCGATAAAAAGGCATCACCAACGGCAAAAACTAAACACAAGAAATCTAATATAAATTTAAAGATGATGGTACGTAAATTTTCGAAATCGCCAAAAATAGTATTGAAATCGCCGAAATCGAAATCAAAATCGCGCAAATTGAAGTTATCTCCATCCCAGGTGAGTGGGAGTTTAGTAAAAATATCTCCTACTAATCCTCATACTACACCAAATTTTGACAATGCCAAATCGTCCAAAATTAGCACAAAAGAGTCTCCCTTATTTAAGAAAAAGAGCCTATCACGGATCAAACAACATTTATTAAATTCGAAAATAATGAAGACTTTGACGGCTTCACAAATAAAAGATGTGCTTGAGGAACCTGTAGTATTATTGGAAAAACTGTCGTCCGAGACTATGAAACGAAAATACACGCTAATGACTGCTAGTAAAACTCGATCAAATTCTTTACCCAAAGTAGGATATTCCTCAATCAGTGCAAGGAGAGAAAGCAATTCCAAGGTGTTAACATCAGTCAAGAAAGCTTCTCCAAGCAAATCTCCTAAGCGAAATTCCAGCACTAAATTAAGAAATAGTAGTATGGAGAAATCACAAATTAGTAATACCAACAGAATATCACCAAGAATTAAACATAATACATCAATACAAGAAAATAAATCATCCGTACCCTTAATGTCGTCCACTCCACAAGAGGAAAAAATGGTATTAATGGATACTAGCTTGTCGTCCAATACTTCTATTGTTTCTATAAATAACACATCCCTTAATACTAGATCAAGACCTAGGACTCAATCTAATATGCAACTGTCTATCACAATAGATAAAAATACAAACATTGAAAATGTATCTAGACTGTCTCTATTTGATAAAGAAATTAATACTAGTCAATCTCGCCTCTCAAGTGTCGCGAAACAAAACGTCACTTATAACAAGGATAATACGATGGAAAAAAGGCAAGAAAACAGCAAAAACAACACTTATGAATTGGAACAACCACAGACATTAGATTTACGACAAATGATTAACAAGCGTACCGCATCAGATACGAATTTAAACATGTCCTTGAAGGACACTGTTAAGAAAACTAAAGTGCGCTTTGCGAATGTAAAGTCTGACTCAGACAGTGAACAAAAATCAACTAATAAGTTGAATGGATCACGATCAAGTATATCAGATAATGTTAGTACGCAACATAGAAATAATATCATAAGTTCAGCACACAAATCGAAAAAGGAGACTTCAAAATTTACTCGAACCTCATTAATTTCTTCTATTAAGAGATCGAGTCCAAGAACACATGGAGGTACGCCGCAAGTTCAATTAAGTAAAATTCAAGTCACACCCAAAACCATTGCATCAATTGAAAAAAAATCAGGTAAAGCAAAATTAAAAATTGCTCTCTAATTTTACATTTATTTCATATCTTGATAACACGCGGATTTATTTACAGAGAAAAAATCATCAACGAAGAAAGTACCAAATTTTGGAAGGATACATGAGCAAATGTTTGCTAAGTCGGAATCGCTCGTGGATGCAAAGAAACGTTTGGAAGCCAGACACCTAGCGTTCAGTAATTAATAACATTTATTATTCTAGATACATCTCAACAATTCCTACTAAATGTTAATCATTTTGCATAACGTATTTTTGTAGCTGCGAACAAAACTCCTAAAGTAGACATGAAGACAGAAGGTAAAAAACTATTACCAACTGATACAAAAGATGGTGTTCACAACAGATTTGGGTTTAAGTTGAAAAAACCGGAAGCCACACATCTTGTGTTGAAAAAACAAACTGTTTTTTCAAGGTATACCAGATTTATTTTAAGAAAAATATTTTATAAGTTTTACAAAACCATTTTATTCACAAAATAGTACTTTTATCTATGATTACATTTCGATATACACTGCCAGTACTAAAAATTTAGTTTACACGTTATATATAATATAGATCTTCAGCATTGACAGTGAATTTTAGAACAAAGGCATATTCCAAGCTTAAAATAATTTGAATTTTATTAAATTTTAAACATTGCAATTATAGTGACGTAAGGATTTTAAATACTAGATATATAGAGATCTATGCAAAATTTTAAAATAATTTAATGTAAAATTTTACACGAGATATGAATATTTGCAGGGAAAAGCAACAACATGAAACGCGATTGATGCTGCAGGGGGTACGAATAAATCGACGGTTCGAACTGCAAATGAAGGCTCGCAATCTAAATCCATAAAGATCTATATACTTTATGCAGCATGTACCTCGATCTTTCTTTTTAATATAATTTATCATATAAGTTTTTCTCTCCTGAAATACGTGTTTTGCTAAAATATACTAATTTAAAAACTTTGGGGGAGGGACAACATTCAAGAAATATTTCAAGTATTTGAATATATTCATGTAAATATTAAGATTAAGAAATATCGTGTATCATATGTTGTCCTTTTTTTCTTCTGAGGGAACAACTCTAAAATATTGTTACATAATCAATTTACATATAAACAATTTCTTACTACAATATATGTAAAAGAAAAATTAGATAAAATTAAGTATATTAATAAAATATTTCTTTAATATATGGTTGTACAAAATTGTTTTCATGATAAGTCTAATAAGCAATATTTTTTTTGGTTTTTTATATTGCTTTAGTATGCCAGCCTAAAACAGACAAAATCTTTTACAAAATTACATATTTTTTAAAGTAATTTTACATCTTGTAATGAAATAAAAAAACCTTTGATTTATTAATTACGAGGACAACAAATGATTTAACAGTTAATAAAATGGCTTAAGATAATTTCTAAGATAAGCATTATATAATATATTTTTGTGTTTGTTTTTCAGCCACACATTTTTGTGTATTAAGATTTTAATAGGTCATTTGGTTGTAAAAAAACTGACTTGACCAACTTTTTATTTAAGTGATCCACAAATAATATAGTTCGATTTATCTTTATAATTTATATTTATAATTTATAATATTAGCTATTAAGCTAATATTAGCAATATTGTTAAATAAGCTCGTATCAAGACTTAATACAATACTTAATAAAAATGTTCTGGCCCATCTTGGATAATTTGTTGTATAAATTAATTCTTAGTATACACGATGATTTTCCGGTCTTCTAAACACGATTGGTCGTTCGTGTCTGAATTAATTTTCATCATTTTTCCAAATATACAAAAATTATTAAGTGTGATTCTTACATATACTTTAATATCTTTAGAAAATATTCATTTGTGTCCATAAAAAAATGTATATAAATATTATGTAATTAATTATAGTATTTCAAGAAAAAGAATTACGTAGGACACGAGTGACCCAATCGTGTATACTAATGGTTAATTGTAAAATTATTTCTCGTAATTTCAGAGACCTAATTTGGTATTATATTTCTAAAAGCTTGTTTTTTGCGTATATATATGCATATGTGTACGTGATATTTGATGTGCATTACTTAATAATATCAATGACAGAATCATGGCTTTTTTTATTAGCCTTGAACGTATCTTTGAAAAATAACGCGAAAAAGGCCAATCCAAAAAAGTTGCATCATCAAATGAAAGATTATTTCGACACAGGAAAGACGTGAAGGCCAGTCTTTTTTTAATCTTTTTCAGATAGTTCGAGGATTAAAATGGATATTACGGCACTTTGTCTAATCGATCCTTCTATCATAATACGGAAGATCAATCAAATTAAAAAATTTGCGAGAGAAGAAGCCAAAATAAATTTTTAATTAAGAGTTTGACTTTGTAAACTAAAGCCTTTTTTGAGAGCTCTGATATTGTAAGATTATTGAAAAACCTTAATGTATGATTATTGAAATTTTGTATCCAAATTATTTCGTACTAAAAAGAAAGAAATTAACATTTAAAGTAATACTGGCCTTACTTTGCTAAAGTTTTTTTTAATGAGAGTAAAATTATCGAGGATGATTTGTATATGTCGCATGCTAAGCAAAATTCAATGTGTAATCTAAAAAAAGGATAAAAAAATGATGTATTGTGTTTCTATAATAAAGATTCTATCTTGTCAGGCGTTTATAAAAAATATTTTATGTGGGATGGAATAGGAATCTTGTTTCTCTACTTTCATTTTTGTACGGAATTGTTTGGTCTGTGCTTCTGAGATAATACATATGTATATGTGGTTCGATCTTACATTTAAGATCACCGTAAATTCAATTTTGAAAAGTACTTCATGGCTGAAATTTTGAGACAACTTAAAACTAGAGATTATATACATATAAAAATATTAAAGTATAATACTTTATTTAAGTATTATCTTTTACAAATTATCTAAGAGTTAATGTGAACAAAGTGTACAAAATATTGTCTTCAGCGCGCTTCAGTTTCTTCAAAAATATATATTGTTCCAAAATTACAAGTGGCTCGAAAACTTTTACACTTTGTTAATTATTATACAATTATAGTTATGTTTCCTCTACTTTTTCAACTTTGATTTTTATTTGTATATTGATCCAAATTAAAAGAGAAACATTTTTTATCAGATTTAATTATTTGAAGAACTTTTGTTTTTAAGAAACAAAGATTTATAAACAAAACTATAAATATATAGCTTTTATATCTTAAATTATTTTGCTCAACAATAGATTTATATGTAATTAATTCATCTTTATCTCATTTATAGATAATTCTAAGTTCGGGCGCAGCGCTGACCGCGATCTCATCGCGATTGATGCGGATTGCGGACGCGGTCTAAACTCGCCGCGGATGACGAGACACGTGTTGCGTACGCATGCATAAAACGCAATCGGCGCGCACGCGCGCTCGGTGGAGCCAAGGTGACCACTACACCGGGGCGAAATCGCGTCGATCAGGGACGGCTGTCACCGCTTTTTTGTGACAGATGTTTTGCGCGATTAATCCATTAATCCGCTTTGCTAATTCGCGGTCGCGCGGTCGCGAGCGTGTACGAGCGGATACACGAGCGAGCTCCTCTTCTTCCGCGCGGATTCTCGCGCGCGTAGAGCCACGCGTCACCGCCCGTTGGTGCTGTCATCGTATCCGAAAAGTCGGTGATTCCGTCGGGAGAGCCAGGAGCAGATAGAGCAAGAGAGACAAAAAGAGAGTGAGCGAGCAAGCGAGCACCGGAGGAAGGAGAACGCGCTTCGTCAAATGTCTCGCGGACGAGGCGGTTAGATATCTTCGGTGAAGAGCGGAGTGTAAGAGAAAGAGAGAGAGAGAGGTAGTGACAGGGAGAGGGAGAGAGATAGAGTGTCTCGGCCAGCTGGTCTTCGAGTTCGTGTGGCCGTCACAAACGCCAGGAAGCGCCGTCCGCGAAGCGCACGGGGGTCGTGGCGTTTGTGAGCGATAGTGATCGCTCGGTAGTGAAGCTCGTGCCCATCATCGGCGGCGATAATGGCAAAGACGTACGATTATTTATTCAAGCTGCTGCTGATCGGTGACTCCGGCGTGGGCAAGACCTGCGTGCTGTTCCGGTTCTCCGAGGACGCGTTCAACACCACCTTCATCTCGACCATCGGTACGTTGGCTCGGGCATGTTGTCTTCTGCCTCTTCTCCCCTCCTCCTTACCTTCCCACGATCTCCGCCTCGTTTACGTGCGTTTATTAATCCTGGCTCGGCGGCCGGGGTGTGTCTCTCTCTCTCGAGAAAACATGCCGTCGCGCGCGCGGGCCGAATGTCATTCGATAATAGACAAAGAGCACATTATATCCCGTTGCCGTTTACAGTAACGTGATTCATCTTGTGCCGCGCGCCTTAGTATTTGTAGATCTTGATTCATTCTATTTCATTGTACGTTTCAGGTATCGACTTTAAGATTCGTACTATCGAGTTGGATGGGAAGAAAATTAAGTTACAAATATGGTAAATATATATATATATATATATACTTCAACTGTTTTTTCTCTGTTTTTTGTCGTTTAGTAAAGCGCAAGATTAGATTGAGGTGACTAGTACCACTAGATTTGCAATGAACATATTTGCACTTGCAGGGACACTGCTGGACAAGAGAGGTTTCGCACCATAACCACGGCGTACTATCGCGGCGCGATGGGAATCATGTTGGTGTACGACGTTACAAACGACAAAAGTTTCGAAAACATTAAAAACTGGATTCGTAACATAGAGGAAAACGCGTCGGCGGATGTGGAGAAAATGTTGTTAGGCAATAAGTGTGAGCTTACAGACAAGAGGCAAGTGACTAAGGAGAGAGGTGAGCAACTAGCTGTGGAATATGGCATTAAATTTATGGAAACCTCGGCGAAATCTAGTATCAATGTGGAAGAGGCTTTTTATACTCTGGCGCGTGATATCAAAGCGAAAATGGAAAAGAAACTGGTGAGGAAACATGAATCATACTACGTACATTCTTTAATGAGATTATTCAGATATATTGATTGTCCGAATTAGTTTGTGATCAATTTTTATATTTCTGTGATTAATATGCTATAATCAATATTCATAATTCAACATGTAAAGTCTTCCATATCTAAAAATTTACTATGTAGATTGATAATTAGTGTAATATAAATTAAAAAAGATATATGCTTAATCACATATTAGTTTTCACATAAACATTTTCTTATGTGTACTATGAAATAACCACTGTTTCTCTGTTTCCTGTCTCTGTTTCTCTGTGTTTGGTGCTGGTCTATCTTGGCAGAAGGTAACTTTCTTCGTACACCATTGGTTTTTAGTTAATTACACATCTCGAAATGTATCTGTAACATAACAATTAACAAAGCAGTTTGTGACAATATATCACTGCACTTCGTGTCATATATCATTTGTGGCTCCTATTCATTAATTTATTTTGACAATATTTATGCAAACAAATGTCTACTAAAACTATTTATGCTAATCAAATATCTGTATTAACTTAAGCAACATTCATTAACATCCATTATATAGGTCTTGCTTGATGTCGTTTTTGCATTACATTACATTACACTAAAGGTGAGTTTTTTAGTTCATTGATTGATCAGTCAATGAATTAAAAAAACTCTCCTTAAGTTTGCTTATTCTCTGTGGATTTACGTCACAGTCATCACATCATTTACAATTAACTTTGTGATAAATATTTTTAATAATTGAGCAAATAGCAATCACAATAATATGCATGCTATGTTACGTTTGCATTTATTAACATGTTATCTTAATTGCTATACTGAACAATATTTTGTCTGGTTATGAGCAATGTACGTAAAAAATGACATAAGATGACGATGAATTTTGTGCACTAAACATATCTGTTTATATTATATCGTGTATTGTTCTGTTAACACCGTGTCTTGTTTTACGCAGGAGGCATCGAATCCACCGAAAGGCGGCGGTCATCAGTTGAAAGCTTCAGAACCACAAAGGAAGCCACCTTTTTGGCTCACCCGTTGTATTATACTCTGACCCCCCAAATATTTTCAACTGTTCGAGGAGGCGCATCTATTTACTATCATTATTTACTTATGTTCATTTCGTCGAACAAAACTGATGTTCCGTGGAACTTTTCACATCCCAAGTATCGGGTATAGTGGGTTTATTCCTTGACAATGAAACGTTATCGCATCGTATTAAAAACTCAGAAATTATTTGCATGAGTGTATGTTTTTTTTGCCGAAGAAACCCTCAGAGGAGAAAGCATTAAAACTTTTTATATGTTATATAACAAGGGAGAGTTGTGTGCGTGTCGTTTTAATTGACGCAACTACAATTTGTTATAATGCAAATATTCTACTTGTTAATCAGTGTAATTAAAAGAACTTAGGTGAGATAGTTCTGTGGTAATTTAAGTTAACCGGGATCTATTATGATCTATATCTTATTGTGTCTTTTAAAAAAACTACGACGTAATTTATTAAATCAGATAAACATCGTGTCGCATGTGATATTTTAAATACATAATGAACTTCTCCTCTGGTTTTCTTGTATCAAAGGTAATGGTTGATTTTTTAATTTTTATTGAAAAATTACTATAAAGTGAAAAAATACGTTACTTAATTTTTATGGCAATGGGATGAAGTATACAATTTCATATGCACGAAATTTTGCAATACATATTTCAATATGATTTACATCGTGTGTGTTTCTCTTTTATCAGAGGACCATGTGTCTATGAAGGTATATATATATATGTGTGTGTGTGTATATATATACATACATATATATATATATATTTAGAAACATACATCACACACCGTACAACATCACATACAATGACTAAAAGTAAGAAAAAAATAAATAAGATTAAGCAGTATAGGTATCACGATCGTTTTTATACTGTTATTAAGCAGATATAGCTTTTTCACAAAATTAACGGGAAAAACGTAAAATGTACTAGAGCATTAACTGATGTAACTAAAATGCCTTGTGACGAATTGAACAAGAACTTTATAGAGACAATTTTGTTATATCACGGATAGTCATAGAATTTTTATTAGGTCTAAAACAAAGAAAAAGAGAGAGTGACGAACATTCGCGAAGCTTATCTTCCGGCGGATTTACTTTGCATATAGAGATAGATTCGTTTACATGGATCTGCAGTAAAAAAAGAAAAAGAATAAACAAATCTCTTTTGTTCGCTGGTTGTCATAATATGCATCCAGCAAGTTTGCATTTTTACCATCGGAACTTGTTCAACTTATACTTAAATATACAAACGATTATTATAATACATTTTTTATTAATCCTGTACATAACACGTGTCAATATATTTATTGATAAAATCCTATCCTGTTCTTCACGTGGATAACGGAGATGATTTTCATATCTTCGGATGTGCGCCGTAATTTACAGATTCTATTGATTCTTCTGCGGAGCCTGCGTTCCTGACAGTCATTGAAGCTAGCATATATTCCAAATCTTGGATTTTCGCTTTATCCTTTTGATGTATCGCGTGCGTGCACAGACCCACTGTTTGTAAGCGTTGGTTGAGGATAATAATCTGTTCGCAAGATTTCTGCAGGAATTGATGCTCCTCTTTAAGTTTCGCGATATTGCTAAAAGATCAATGATGAATTATGGAACTACAAGATTAAAATTATTGATGTTATCGTCGCAGAAAAATCAATCGGAGACTCTGTCATTAAAATTATGATAAGTTAAGATTGGAAACAAGGCCGCCGATATATAATATTAAATTGAAATTAAGATTGGAAATAAAGGTGCATGCAAAATATATAAAATTACGAGTAAGATAACATTAAGATTATTTGTTTCATTTAATTCATATATAAATTTATTATAAAAATTAAAGACTTAGTAATCGAGAACAGTGAATATTCGACAAGCTTTCATAACGAGGTCAAACGTACTGATCGATAGTGGTAATAACGCGCGAATTGTCACGTTCGAGTTTCTTTAAAGCCTGTTCCATCGTCTTGTTGCTTGCATCCATCTGACGCAGTTTTTCCTCTAAGCTTTGAATTTTGAATATACATTCGGCTTCGTGCATCTTCGCGGCCGCGGCCTGACTCCTCAGAGATTCACATTGCTTCACTATCACGTCATATTTGACTTGCAGTTGAACGCTCTCGACTTGATTCTTTGTTTGTTGCTGCTGCGACTCGTTCGCCACCTCCGTGATCGCTCTCAGACGCATCCTTAATTCGTTAGAAACACCACGCTCTTTCTCCAATTCCAATTCCTTGCTGTATAAAGCGTGACGAGTTGCTAGAAGTTCCTTCTGCATCGTCTGCACGGTATCCTACCCTCGAAATGTGCATAATTCATACGATAGCTAATGATTGAAACAACTATAGGAGAAAACATTTATTTCGTAAAAAGAGAGACTTTTCTTCTTCCTTAAAAGATACAATTCTTGTTTTATTGTTATTATTAGACCTTTCCATTTGGAAAAGAAATTAAGAATTTTCTAATTATCTTGATTAAGAATTAGTCTGCACATTTGAATTATTTTCGAATTTTAAAATAAAAAACATTTTTTTCGAAACAAAAAACTGCGTATCCAATTTTCATAAAAGTAATTTTGCACTAAACTATTAACTTAAATTAGTAATTAATTCTATTAGCACACTCACAGTAAAGTCTAATATAATTACCTATAATCCTAATTAATATCTACAATTATAATTAAGTAGGATTATTTTAATTAGAATTGTGTTAATTATATATAATTAATTGATGTAATTTTAACTAATGTAATATAATTTGTGGCTAATCGAATCTTTTTACATATTAAACAAAAATTGATTATTTTATCTATAAAGTACATTGGTTCACATTCTATCATAATGATTTAAAACGCCTTCAACCAAATCTCAATTAACTTAATCAATGATTAAATACAATCGGCAGAATCACAAAATTCGTGATTCGTTGTCTTATTCTAGTTTTTCCTTTTTAAACAATAAAAAATTATTTCATTCACATTGATAAACTTGAACAATTACTTGTTAATCGTAAATTAAATTAAACAGAGTTCGGTCAAAGTCTCTCTTTGATACGCTCTAAATATTCATGTATTCTGCAATATCCAAACAATATATTCATTAATATCGTTTCATGCGTTGATTTAAGAAACAAATACGTGCAGAACATGAGCGGGTTGGGCGTAAAGATTTATGTATGCTTCAAGTGTTAATCAATATAGCCAGTCGTATTATTCACCGTATTGTTTTGTAACTTTTCACGGAACTGCCGTTCCAATTGAAAAACATCTTGCACGCTCGGCGTATTATTTTCATCCATAATTCGCGATGCGTGTACTCTCGCCTTGAAGTATAATTATTAATTGACGCGATGGGGGAAGGGGAAGACGAAGATGGAGGCGAGACGCGCGTCTGAAATTGGCTGCTTTAATTTTTACATTTACAGTTGTCTTCAAGTAAGAAAAACAGCTGGCAGGTTTTTAAATAAATGATTCCGATAATAAATTGATGTGAGACGACTTATATATTTACATCATTTATATTTTGAGATATTTTCGTCTTGAAATATAATTATTATTTAACGTAGAACACGTCTGAAGTTATCAGCTAACTTTCATACTCGCATTTGCGATTATCTTCAAGAAGGAAAGCAAGTAGCGGGTTTTCAAACGAAAAGTTTGACTCATAAATTATGATTAATATTATATATAACATAAATCAGACCTAATACCAATGAGTGTACGATTTTTTTCTGAATATCGCACATTTCGATATATTTAACACTATATTTATCTTATTTTACTATTTATTCGATATATTCATAAAATAAAAAATGAATAAAAAATATTACATTATATAAATAATAATAGATTAAATACACACAATATATTAATAAATAGAAAGTATATAATATATATTTAATAAATATAATGTTGGCTTTTCTTTATCATTTAATATATTACATTTAATAGTATTATCTTGTTCTACATGTTGCGTCCTTTTTAGCCCTCATAAATTTCGGCCGTACTCGAGCTCGAGCATTCATACTTTGCATTCACTTTTTGCCTCTAAAACACCCGAATAGTACCCGAGCATCTTTCCATTTTTCATTCTCATGTACTGCTGCATTAACCACTAAAAAAAAAAAACAAGTCACAGATGCTTAAAATGGGAACAAAGTGATTCAGAGATCTCTCGCAATAACTCTTCTATATAGGATCTCTCTACAGGGTGCCTCGATTTACCTCTTTTCACATTCATAAATAGTGACAAATTCGAAAGAATCTCTCGACAAAATTTTGACTCTTGTTCGTACACATTCATATCTAACTTTATAAGTAAATCTCTAATTTTTTATGTATCGAAAGCTCATGCTTGTGTATGGTTTTGAATAACGACAACCCTAAATGATATTAAGATACGCTCAAAGAATCTCTTGTTAAAAACGACTTTAATAGGTCTCTCTCGAAACATGACGTCTAATCTGACAAGCCAATCTACTCCTGTTTTAATGCAATCAAATGCAATTTAAGTATGACTTGGAATGGTGACAATGCTATATTAAATGGTATATTATTGAGATACGCTCAAAGAATCCCTTATTAAAATTTAATACTCGGACAGTGGATCTATTTATATCGTTATTCACATCTAATTCGACAAGTTAGTCTCTATAATTTTTAATTTAATTAAGTACTATTTAATGTTTATGTTATTTCGAATGATGATAATGCTAAATGATACTAGATTCTATAGAATCTGTTCAACATTGGCCACTTAACAATTCCTGTTTATCGTTACAAGCTTGGCGAATGTTATCATCACCCAGTATGTTTGCAGCCAGAATTACAGATCTGGCACATGGACTAAATGGAGTTCTGGGTTGAAAGCAGCGATGCGATGAGGCAAGAGAGAGATGGGGGTAAAGAACCGGGGTGGCCGCATGCGCATCCCTCGGATAGCGAGTCTCGAGCCACCCCCGCCGATTATGGATGTTTAGTATCGACGTTGTTGCTAGCGCATCGTCGCACGCTCCCGCATTTGATTGTAGGGTGTGATAATTATCGTTCGGTGAGACGAGATCGAGGGTACCTTCCGTTCTGCGCCAAGATAATGAGCGGAATCGCAAGACGGCAGCCGGAACCGATCGGCGACGCGCGATCACGCATCCGCTTCGCTACCATGCTGCGTTAGCGTCCTTCGTCGTCGTTAATCATGGTCCTGCGTGACCGCGAACTGCCAGGACACCAGCAACATGCCGTGCGACAACCGTTCAGGAAGAACGCGTGCACGTGTCGCCGCGATAGCGACGACATTGCTTCTCCTCACGTTGAATATCAAGTGCATAGGTGCGTGCACACCGTCCGTAGGATATATGTTTCACTGTCTGGGTCCTGCAACTGAAATTCACTTTTAAAGAACAGGCAAAATTGATGAAGAATATTCCTGAATAAATCATAATAATCCTGATGAAAACTTTTCTCAGAACTTTATAAAAATTAAAACCCTTTTCAGAAATGTTAAGCCATCTTTCTTAGAATTTTTTATATATGTGATTTCTAAAATATTCTAAGATTTCTCATCCTATAATTTCTAAAAAAAAAAAAAGAAATACTTTTATAAAATTTATTATACAATGAAAATTGCAAAATGAAAAATCTTAAAATATTTTAGAATTTATATACATATGAAGAATTTTAGAAAAGATGTAGATTTTTTTAACATTTTTGAAAAGTACATGTTCCAATTCGTATAAAAAAGCTGAGATTTTCTAAAAAGTTATAAAATTATACAAAAATTTTTAAAAATTTTGAGAAAAATTTTCACCAGGAAACGCAGATACGATAAATATTTTTCCTCATCTATAATATTGATATTTACATAGAAATCTCTCTCAAGATTAGATGTGTTAATACAATTGTGTACTAATAGTGACATAACATCAATGTTATAATTTCACATTCAACAATGTAACTATTATACAACACATGTTATATTATTATATTGTTAAGTATAAATTATAACATTAATATTTCTAATTGATATTTACACTGCAAGTTCAATCTTCTTAATAAGACTGATGAGAATATGGAAAATCGAATTTGTAATATTTTTCGAATGTTTAAAGGGACGAAGCATCAATTAATAGTTGTATCAAGACACATCTGATCTTGAAAAATCATATTTCTATAAATTCGTATAAATATAAGGTTTCCTTTTGAGGAAAAATATGAATCATATCTAAGTGTTTATGATTTATTTGAAATACAATGTTGCATGTAAAAAAATCCCTTGATGCATACAGAAGAAAATACAAAAGATTTTACGAATCGGTTTTTAATTTCAAGAATCATGTCACAAACTCAAAATGTTCAGATGCTATTAATTTCTATTTTAATTAATTTCAGTTTATTATTATTTTATATGTAAGATTCGCAATTTTCTATTCATTAAGACTCAAGTTACCCTTGAGCAACGTTCAAGGGGAAGCACGTGCAACCCCTCACATCATGGCTCGACCATTCGTAAATGTGTTAATAGCGCAACCGATTCCATTGTGTGTACCATGCGATCGAGTCGGATCGATTTCTATTTCGGCGTTCATCGCGCAAGCCGCTATAAAACAAGTGATCAATCTTCGGACGCTGTTGTGAGGGTGTAAGCGAGCGTGCGCGAAGTAAAAGGTACAGTTTCGAATTCTCTGAACGCTTGCCATGTGTATTTGCAGATACCGAAAATTTAGGACTGGAAGGCATTTGCGTATTGAAGGGCCTTCATCCTCTTCTTATCGTCACCTATAAACATTTCACTATATCTGTAAGTATTTTGTTTTTATGTCGTCTGTCTTTAGTAGCGGAATTTGTTAATATCGAAACTTAGTAAAATTATCAGTAGTAAAAAAATACAAATCTCTAACGCAAAATTAAATAAATCAACTAAACAAGAAACTTGTAAATGTATATAAATTCACCTAAAAAATTATAAAATCTAAAGCATTATAAGATTTGCTTTCGACCGATATAGTCATTTTTGTTATTTATATGTGCTAACAAAATAAGTTTCATACTGCGAAGATTCTCATCTAAATTCACAAATTTAATATAGTTTTAATTATTAATTAATTAATAATTAAAGCTATATTAAATGCATTTAATTAATTGTACATTTTTTTCAAACTATTCAGTCATCGAAAAGAATAATAATCAGTAAAGAAGATATCTATATTATTTTTACAACATAAAATGAAATATTTTAAGTTTATCATTGCAGGCTATACAGCTTCATGTTATAATTTAGAGCCGAAAAACTTTAAAATGAAATACAAAGAAAACATGATAAAGCTAAAAAATGTAAATTGGAAATTCGGAAGCTTTCTTATTATTTTTGCTTTTCGATAATACTTTCGAATATTTTAGAGAACGAGAATGTATATACGTTACAGGTAGACATGATCGGTGTGCCTAACAACGAACGGCTCATGGTGAGATGTCGAGAGATAGGTAAATACAAGTTCATCGGCGATTCTTTATTACACTGCCGCGACGGAGCGTGGGATGGAAAGACACCTTATTGCGTGCCTACCACGGCGATCTCCAATTACACCGGTACGACGATGTCCTACGACGATGTCTTACATATTCGTATTTGAGACTCATAAACGCAAATGCCTAGAATACATTATAAAATACTTTACATTATAGAATACAATAGATGTCCCTGAAAAAATTTAAATAAAATTTTAATGAAACTTTGATGAAATTTCGATAACACTGTTGAATTTTATATGTTTATTTTGAAATATTTTGACCAGTGATTTCGTCAAAATTTTATCAAAAATTCATTAGTTTCGAAAAAATATTAATTCATCATGGAATATCTGCGCTTTTTCGTTGCAATTTTGTTTTTAATTTGTCATTACAAAATTTTAATAAGTTGTCATTACACAATCATATTTATTAAAATTTCATTAAACTTTTTCTACCAGGAATCTATTCTATTCAAATTATTCACAATGTATGATTGTTTGAAAATTAAGATGATTAGGATATCTTAGATCTCTTTTGACGTCCTCTGACTTTTTGCGTTGTATGAAAAGTTGTTGACAAATCCATTTCTAATTTCGATCCTCATTGTCCGAGGATAAATAGAAGATGTACCGCCGACTATCATCTTCGGTCTACCCGCTGGTTCGGCTGTAGTAGAGCCGACCGGTGCACTCGCCGTTTATCCAGGAAGTATCCTGCATCTAGAATGTCTCTTCGCTAGGAAGTTAGGCAATCCCGAATGGACGTGGACTTCAACATTACGTAAATATCTGACAGGTAAATGTTGAAATAAGATTATATAGTGTTTAACAGACACAGTGTGTTAACTAGCTTACATGAAAAAATTTTATACAGTCTCACCAAGAAAAAAATATTTTTATTATTCAATAATAATTTTCAAGAGTTGAAAGAAAAAAATATTGGATAGAAAATAACAATATTTTCAAGAATTAAAACTTGTTAATACTATTATTAGCAAAACAATCATATTATGCTGCTTAGATGACTTATAATATTGAAATAAGAATATTAATATTTTGCTGAAATTTAAGATTATAAAATTCTTTAAAGATTAAATTGTGTATAAGCAAGAATATAATTTTTTGGTTGTTATGATTATTAAATAGAATATATTAGTTTTAACTTGATACTAACGTTTTCTTCCGTAGGATGGGCGATTGCTGCACGGGAAAGAGACTGGAAATATCGCTTATCGATATACTACGCCAAACCTCAGGATTCCGGAGTATACACATGCACCACGCCGAAAGGATTAAGCAATTCAATACGAGTTCGTGTCACAGGTACGACCTACCAAATAGAATTGCATTGTAGAATAATATTAATTAATCTTGCATTACTGTTAGACTTGGTGTATTGATCGCATTCAGCAACGACGATACAACTGGATAAATGTTAAATTTAACACTTATTGTATGCCCCAAGAGTCCACTCAAATTTTTGTGTTAATTTAATACAAGATGAATATTTAACACAGTATGAATATGAGAAAATAATACAAATATTATGTGAAAAAATTAACATAATAAACTACAATAAATTAACATAATAAGTTTTTTTACATTCTAATAATTCAATTTGGAGATAAATGGAAACTTATTTTTTCAGTAAAATTAACATGTATAATAATGACATTAATTCATTCATTTTAGAATTAACGTTTTATAATTACATTATTTTATTTACACAAATTGTGTTATGTTAACACTAAGAAATGTTGAATTTTATTTTAACATAAAATATTTAAATAACATAATCACATTATGTTAAATTAACATTCATGTATATTAAAAATTCAACACAAAAATTTTAACAAGGATTGATAACATAAATATAAAATGTTTTCTACTATATAATTCCTCAATTATTTTACAACTTTAATAAACTTGTAGATGTTCAATGCCCGGTACTAGACGTTCCGGAGCCGCCGTTAATAAGTCGCATCGAGGGCAGTCGAATGGGACACAGTGCCGTTTTCGAGTGTCCAGTAGGATACAGATTGGAAGGTGCTTCCAGTATCACGTGCCAGTACAACGGTACGAAGTAACACTTGCTTCTGATGAAAATAGTTAGAATATAGTTAATAATAAGAAAATTATATCTTTGTAGGCAAATGGTCGACGGAGGTGCCGCGTTGCGAGAAAATCAAATGTCCGGAGATAAATATCCGGAACAATGCGTTGTTGGAATTAAACGAGCACAATAACACCTATGGCGAGAAAGCTGTCTTCACTTGCATGTGGGGATACAAACTTTCAGGCTCGCAAAGTATAACATGCGAAGGGGATGGCAAGTGGAACGGATCTATGCCGACTTGTCAAAGTAACAATCATTTTCGAATAATCCTATTTTTAAGGACTCCTTTAGCTAGTTTAATTTAAAAAAATTTCAGTCGAGCTTTACAGATTTAAATGTTTAGAATAAGAGTAATAAACTATCTAAAGAATTTTTTAAAATTTAGATAGTTAATTCTAAATTGTATAAATTCTAAAATTGTTAAAACTTTCTCTGAAAAACTTCAACGTTTCTAAACATTTAAATCAATGCGAAATTCTCTTGACTGAAATTTTCTTTAGATTTCTCTTCTTCATTTTATTTAACTGTTAAAGTTTAATCTTTAGAAAACAGATTCTTGTGAAATCAATTACAATGTTAGCAGATATAATGTTGTAAATAACAAAGGCTAACGTTTGCAGAGATCACTTGTCCTGTACCGGAAACGCCACGAAGCGGGCGTATTGTCGAGCAACCGCGATATTCTAACAAGAAGCAGAATCACGGTCGAACGTACAAAGTCGGCGCTTTAGTGAGATTCGCCTGTCAACCGGGTCACCAATTGATAGGAGAAGCGGCTACCATATGCACCGAAAACGGCACTTGGACTCACGATCCGCCCGTATGTGAGTGTCCGTATAACTAAGTTTACCAATATATATTTTTTCTATATAATAATTTATTCTAACTTGTCAAGTGCTGACATTCCATTAATCAGCGTGGAAGAATTGCGCCACTTTAATCTCATGAAATTTCACGAAAAAGTAATAGCATTAAAAGAATTAATTCATTGCAGTATCGATTTCTCTATGCAATCTTTTTTAAAATCATCAGGATTTTCAAATAATAAATTAATCAATTATGTGATGCATTTCAGGTAAAGTAAGATGCCCTTATCCAGGTGATCCTCCTCATGGCCGAATAGCGCCTCTCAAGTTTTGGTACAAACCGGGAGACAACATACAGGTGAATAAATTTTCATCTATAGTGATAAACGAAACAGAAATTAAAATAAGTAATAATTAAATCGAAATATACAATGAATTGAGGAAAAGAATATAAAGCAAGTGAATACAATTATACCATTAAGAGTCGACATGAGTTGATCATGTGTAAAATTGAATTTGTTCAAAAAACATAGACGTAGAACTCGATCAAGTATCGAAATATATCTACGTTCATTTTTTTAAATAATAAATTTAATTATACACCAATGACCAACTTGTGTCGCCTCTTAACGGCATCACTTGATTAAATTCATTTCCAAAATTACATTACATATATGTGTTGAAAAGCAATTCTAAAATTTATGAAACAGGTAACGTGCTCACCTGGCTATGTGACTCCCCTGGAACCAGTAAAAAAGCCATCCTGTCGGGAAAATGGCATTTGGAGCGCACCGCCGCCACCTTGTCGATCTTACAAAGAGGTGTAAAAGCAAAAACGGATTGTTGAGCACCCTTGAGAACCTCTCACGGACTACCGTGCTATTTTATCTTACATGACAAAGGACATTCGATATTCATTATACGGGTAGCAAACGTGCATCAATACTAAGAGAGACGTGGAAACTCGCGTCAGGCACACACTTTATTTCAAAGGGTAGATACGTTACGTAAAGTTAATATTGTCAAGCGATGAATATAGTTACAGTTACGATATATCGAACAAATCGACAAATAATCAGTAGATCACTCTTCTCTCCTGGAAGGAGCATTTTGCGTTAAATGTAGTATATGGAACGACCAGTATTTTGTTTATAATTCTCTTCCAGACGTACAACGATTTTAATAAAAACAAATCCCTTTTTCTTAACACGCTCTTAATAAATATTTTTTCACGATTATTTCTACTTATTTTTAATGTTGAAGCGCGATGCCGTTTTCTCCTGCTACTGGGTAGGTGTTTAAACGAGTATTAAAGTATTAAGGAGCTGCATAGTTACCGCTCTCGTTGCCACAATAACTGGAATGCAGCGCGCAATTAATCGCCTAATGACAGTCAATGACAGTTTCCTCGCTTGCGTGTGATGTGACATTTAATACTCGATGTCGCAATCCATCAAAGATCAAGAAACAGGGAAATGGGTCGTACGAAAACTCCTAAAGAAATACAAGCGAAGAGATGGCTTATCAGGGACAAAATAAGTCGATACCGTGGAATTTTAAAATTGCATGGTTAAGCATTGTTTAAAATTAAGCAATTATCTGTCTTCTACACAAATCGGGATATATTCTACTCGTTCTACTTTTAATTTAATCAGATAGAGTAATAGATATTTAGAACATCAATATTATAAGATTATAGCCATTTTACATTTAAAATAGATTATATGAGATGTACAATATTAGAGAATCGTTTTTACAAAAGCTAATTATGACGTTACTGTTTTTATTGCAATAACTAGAATAGAATTTTTTTTAGCTAAGATAAAATATTGTGCAAGAATCCCTTCCAACATTTATGAGATACAACTCTTTTTGAAGTAATTCGAGAAATGCAATAGCTAGAATAGAATTTTTTAAATAAAATAAAATATTGCGCAAGAATCCCTTCCAACATTTATGAGATACAATTCTTTTTGAAATAACTCAAGTAAAGAATATAGATTCTATAAATACCTGATTGCTGTAATCCAGCACTCGATAAGAAGCTACAGCTGTCGCAAGCGACGAGATTGAAATCGATAGTATCAAGGAAGGTCACATCCTTAGAAGTAGATGTTAAAAGACATCGTGAAATTGTCAGTGATCTCCGCGATGATGGTAAACAGCATGTCCTCAGATTGCTGGCTGATCACAGAAGATTTTTCTTGGNACCATCCGTAAGAATAGACCAATATTGCCTTTGAATAAAAAAAAAAAAAAAATTCTGGAATTCTGGAATGCAATATAATACAAAAATCTTGTCTCGTAGGAAATTTATACGGCGATATATCAAGATTGCAATTTGAAACGTCGACTCTTGGACAAGCTCTACTACGAGAAAAAAAGAACATTGAAGCGAGGTATCGAATTACAGGTAGAACCTGATCCTTACGCGATATAAAAATGTTTCGTATTTAAGTATGTATAATTTTTTATATATAAGATTATATAAACTTATTAGAACATGTATCAATATATTGTAATATTATAACGTTCTCCTTATGTATTCAGTATGTAATATTAAGATTCGTGTACACGTTTTGCGCTAACTTTGAGCAATAGAGTAAAGATATGCTCGTTCGATGAATGACAAGCTGGAGCACAACATTCTTTCAACCGAACTCGAGGAGCAAAGCGAATATCTACCGAACTACGACCAGCAACGATTGGTAGCGCAATTACAGCGATCCATCGCGAAATATAACGCGGCGAAAGATATACATTCTACATATTGGTCGATGCTGAATATCCTGAAAAAAGTAAATTTTTGATTGTCGCATTATTAACTACAGTGACACATATTCCGAAAATAGTATCTCTATTTTAAAAACGTAAGGAATCTAATAATTCAACAATCTTTTATGTGTCGTTCTTGTCCCTACAAAATCTATGTAGGACGTGATATTCTTCGATACTTTGTTGAACATTTTGAAAGAAGACCAATATTCCCAATGCAAAGCGATGCTAAAAGTGACGGTGATGGGTCAACTGGCGGCGGAAAATCTTGATGATATCAGACAGAAATATAATCGAATGTCTCGAGTCGTCTGGCATAATATGAAAATTAGAGAACAAATGTTGAATACTGTACAAGCCCAAGTGAAGGATTTGTGGGCTTACGCACAATCATTGGTGCGCGTTGAGGTGAGTAATTGCAGATAAGATCGAACTGCTTAGATCCTCCTTGTGCAAAAATTGTGAAAAATGTTTGTGAGAATATCTGCAATAAAATTTTAGTAACAAATATTTAAGTTAATTAAAGAATTTATACCACGTGATATACTTTGCTGTTTACAGAATGTTTCTAGACAAAGTTTTAAAATATCTATTTCTTAGTAATGATTTATATGATAAAGAGATTGTCTTACTTGTAACTTTCAGAGCGTCCACGTTTTCATAAGAAAAGACATCGATGTGTCCACTAACAAAATATTAGAAAATCAGTTAGTATGTTTAGAAGATATTTGTACTGAAGTGAAAGAAGCTCTACTCGTACGTTCGTATCATGACTTGCTATCAAGGTATTCTATTTTGATCTCCATATATAAATTTTCTCATCAATTTATGTACAAGTTATGTATGATAATTGTTGTAAAATGTTTTCTTCCTGCGATCATAGACTTGAAGATCAATCCGAGCACAGAGCAGCTTTGTTAATGCGATTAGACGTCAATATAAAAAACCGCGACGTTTTATTGAGCAAAAAGAATCAGGCTTTACAAGTTCTCGAGGGTCTCAAGCAAGTCTCTTCCACAAAAACTGCAACAGAACAGTAAATAGTTTTACCACAAGATACAATGAAGCAAAATATGTCTGACAATACAACTAATTATTGATATTTTACTAATAGATCTATACATCTTTTATCTCTTAAGTACAAATAATAATTCGAAAATTTCAGATATAAGAATGGTGCGCAAGATATATTTGAACAAATCGAAATCGAGAAGAAACGTGAGAAGGATCTTAAGGAACAGATAAGAGCTCATAGTGAACTGCTAACGCATATCAAAGCGGCTTTACAAAGTATGAACATGATGTTGCTTCCTATGAAACATCGTGTTCACAGCGTCAAAACAGTAGCAAAGAAGTTAGACAAAAATAAGAAAGAGCACACAACTAATGACAGAGAAGATACGAACGAACACGACACGCTGTCGGAGATCGAAGGAATAGATACCGATGGTAAAAAAACAAGTATTAATTATAGATTTAAATCTTTCTCTGTTTCTTAAAACATTAAGTTGCCAATAAGAATAACAATTTAACATTATTTACCGGTTTCACAGTTTTGGTGTTGCTGTCGAAGATCACCCGGAAAGTAAATATTCTCTTTGGTATGAGCAATTTCGATCTCGGGCAGAAGGAGGACGAAGCCCGGGATCTCTATCATACCTACGTATCGAACTATAATTCCAATTTGATATTTGGGACCGGTGAAGAGGAGCCGATTGGTAAATTGCTTTTTTTGTCTGTAAATAATTTTATCGATTCTTTCTACACAAGCCATATGATTTTACGGTTATTTTAGGGTTATTGGTCGAACACGAGACGATCGACGTCACTGTTCCGACACGAACAGACATCAAGTATCACAGCAGGCAGATTCTAGAGGCACACCTGAAACCGGAATAGTTTATCACATCAGGATTTATCGCAATAAAATGCAACGTTTGAAAACAACTTTTATTTATTATACAATATGCTGCATTAGTATTTAATAATCAATTAGTATTTAATCTAGTATTCATTGATGTCGTTAACGCGACCGTATCCCAGCCTCTTCTTTATCATCTCGAATTTCAGCCAGGAAGGTATGTACTTATCATAGGCATGAGCCAACGGGAATTTCTTTGGTGGCTCTGGCCCATTGAAGGGATGAATCTTCTTCAACTTCCTCAACAGAAACTCCTTTCTTATTTCTTTGGGATCACGGTATTTGTCTAGATAAATATTGAAGGGTTCCTTCTTGGGAAACCATACTTGTTTCTTTATGTATGGTTCAGGAAAATTGTATCGGAATATTGGTACTTTCATTTTTAATGTATTGTAATAAAATTCCTTGAGCGATGGTTCCCAGTCCGATTGGAAAAATGCCAAACCGGCGGGTGTCAGTTGATCCTGATACTTCCTGTAAAAGTCCAGCGTTCTCCAGTTACGCTCTTCCAGATTCAAGCAGGGCTTGGCTTTTTTGTACTCTGAGAAATCTATGCGATGCTCCTGTTTGTAAAGAACGAAGATGTATCTGCAGTAGCCGATGCCGTACGGCGCTATTGGTTGCAGATAATCCACCAGTTCTTCTCCCTTCTTCAAATGATTTCCAGGAATATTGCCGATAAGCCAGTGACAATACTCGTTGTTCACACTAGTCAAGTTGCCGTCTGGCGTGCTCATTATCAGAGTCCACAGTGACCCGTCTTCCGCATCGTACGTCACGTCAGGTGTCCTGGAAGCTTCGCTCGGCTTGATTACGTTACCGGTGTAAACCCTTACCAGTTTATCGTCCGCTAGCTCGTAGCTCACGTTCAGCGGGACTATCGGCATGAAGTAGGCGTCTCCGTACAGGTTGTTATAAATGCCATAGTGCTGCGCTATTCTGTGAACGTGAGAGGATCCGTCGATTCGCAGCCAGTCCTCTCTCACCGCCTGCAGATCCACCAAAAGCTTCTTGTTGCGCGACAATCTCTCCAGTTCGGCGTCCTTCCTGTGCGTCACAATCTCGTTCGCCCAAGCATTCGTTAACGAGCGCCTGGAGACCGTAGTCACCGGGAAGCCGATGTTCACCTTGAAATTCAACGTCGGGTCTTTACGGTTGAGCTCCTCGAGGCGCTGCCGCAAGCTACGGGCGATTGTTGGCGGTTTCCCCCGCAACCGGTGGCCGTGACGGACATGCTGACCGCGCGGAATAAAAAGATCACTGGCGAGATAACGTAAGAGCTTGACAGACATGTCGCGACAAGCATATGTACACTCGTGCTTGACGCGGACGAAACGCTCAGTAATACATATTCTGTTATTTATCAGCGTCGACGAAGGTTATGTTGGACCGGATCGATCAGGTTAGGATTATTATTAGAGATAAAGCAGATATCTCGAGACTAAAGAGAGCGATATTTCTCGATTAATCGATATTTCATATCGATCAATTTTCGATTAATGAATGTTTTGATTTTGTTCTCAAAAGCAACATATTTTCTTCTTTAAATATTTATTAATGTAATATCTTTTATAAATTAAAATTAAAGAAAGAATAAAAATAAGGAATGTGTATATAATCCTAGACATGGAAAGTATAATATTCTGTTTGTAAAATCTGTGTGTCATATTATGTATTGAAGATTGAGGAACTGTAAATTAGAGAATTAAAACAATAAGAAGTAATATTTTAAGACTTATAAAATTAATTTAAAAAATTAATTTCGCACTTCGTACACACGATTCAACAATTTTGTCCTGTGAATTTCTTTTTCTTGAAAAATTATAATAAATAATTTATAATAACATTTATATAAAATTTTTTTGTAAATAATT
>QKQZ01055759.1:0-17187 GCA_003595255.1 Solenopsis fugax | reverse complement strand
CATAGCGTAGCGTTCAGAGCGTAGCGTTCAGAGCATTTGAAAGTGCCAAATGGACCGCAGCCTTAATCGTCCGGCCAAAAGTGTAAAGTCCAGTCATATTATCGATAAATGAAGACATCTCATCACAATTCAGTAATCAGTGGTCTTACAGTCACGTGATTGCTACACTTCTCGCCTTTGATTTATAACATATAGATTATTCAGCAATACTATAAAACAACAATGTTCTTTTTATATTAATGTAATATTTTACAAAATTTACGTATTTTATTAACAAATAATTAAAGTATAAATTTAAAAATTTTTTAGTTGAAATAAACATGACTAAACAAATTTTAAAAATTGTTTTATTTGCCTTTCATACATTTTTATTTCATCGACGCTCTTTGTGTAGAACTATTTAAGAAAATTTACAGAAATTTCACAATTCCATTAATATTTCCGCCTTTTATAAATCATTAATAATTATATATACGAAATCAACTCGATGTTTTACGCAGATATCACATCGGATATATTCGACCGTATTAAACATCACAGAGAAATTATTCTCACACAATATAATATTATTGCTATACATATATATATATATATGAATTTTTTAAGAAAATTATCAAGTGTCTATTATTATTATTATACCTTCTTATATATTATAGCTTTATACAATATAAGCTCTACACGAAATATTTTTATATAGATATATATACATGATTATTCATCTCTCGTTGTACCTTTATATTTTAACACTCTACAAACATAAAAAAATTTTTTATACATTTAATTCTAATAGCTTTGGGATGGCAACTCTAACAATCTTCTTCCGAAGAAAAGTTAGCATTAATATATCTATTAGATCTAACGTGACCGTTATTTTATTTCGTGAATTGAGAGTCTATTAATAAGTTAAACTGATTACACATATATAATTTTTACACGTGAAATTAGTTTTTCATGATAATTGTCATCAATCTTAAGCGTATGTCGATTATTAACATATATGTGAACATTTATATAGGTATATTTGCTTCAGATACAAAAACCTTGGGTATCGTAAAACTGATCAGACTTTCAGTACGTTTATAGGAATATATGAATTAATCACTGAGTTTAAGCACTTTAGACTCTACAAACTGTTAAATATTTTCAAAGTCTGATATATTGTGGCAAAGTCATTTTCTTCAGTTCTTATAAATATAGAGGGAAAGAAAGCTGATTTTACGAATGGAATATTCAGGTGGGATTAAATGACATTTGGCTGATCTGGAATAAGCGAGGCAAAAAATGAACTGAAGAAGGTCCAAGTAAAAGCGAGAGCGCCTGGCCGTTGTTCCTCATTCTCCTCATTGGCGTTCGTTCGTGCTTCCGGTTGCACGGTTGGCACTTGAGCGTTTTGCTGTTGCGGCACAACCTGAGGACCTACTACTTCGTTCTGCAATACTTGATTGTTGTTGTCTGCGCGTCCGTTGTTATTTTCAGCTAATAAGATTGGTTGTACCCTGAAGAAACCGCCCTGATATCTGTAACGGATATTTTGCAATATATGTAACAATTTTCAAACAAGTTCAAAGAAAAAGCATGAAACATATATAAGAATAGCTGTAGATGTATATTACGGAATATTAGAGAACTGACTCACAGATATATCGCAAATCCCAAAAACGTGACGATGAGGAACCTGAGAGGAGACGAATAAAAATACACTATACCAAATAGAACGACGATCCTAGACAACATGTAGAAGAAATCCAACCAATCGCGATTAAACGCAGCGTCCTCGCCCGCTCCGTTATTTCCCGCGTTATTAATATCGGCTGCGTCTTGAGCCGCTGGTTGGGGTTGTTCGTCACCAACATTGTTGTTATTATTACTTGTGTATGTATGTTGAGCTGCGTCGCTTGTATTAATATTCATTTGCTGCAGATATGGAATACTGGCTTGCAACTGTATGCCTTGCGCTGCCATTCTGTAAGAAATGAATATTGCAACGTTTACATGCCTCTTTCACACACTTTTTAAAAAAAGTTCTAAGAAATGGCTACACGTACAGTTGCATGTACTGTGTAAAATAATGTGTATACGCCTGTTGCATCCAGGCTAACTGTTGGCTATTTCGAGGATCAAGGTACTGCCGAGGTAAATATTGTTGATGCTGAGACATAGTAACATTAGCATCCTCGTGACTTTGATTCTGAACATTATTATTTCTAATATGAGTGTTTCTCATTGCAGACGGAGCATCCACATTTCTTTCAGTTGATCGATTTTGATCCGATGTAGCCTTAGTTGTGCACATTTTTTGCGGAGTACAAACTAGATGAACAGTGTACGAATGATCCTCTGAACCATCACACTGTCTCAAAATATCTTTCAATTGCGCAGAATCGTTCAACAATTGACCAGAATAGATTAATTTCTGATGTGAACTTTCCTACAAATGACAATGATTTAAATTAATTGCATATATTTGAAAAAGTTTTGTGATACAGCCTGATATAGTATTAGCAAATCATTGTAGCAGCAATAATAAAATATTTTAAGTAATAACAAGGTTTATATATACAAGAGATTTTGAAATTATTTGAGAGATTAAAAAAAAACATTCTTGTAAAATAGTCATTGACAGTGATATACTTAATACATATTTAATAAATTTACTGACAGTGAATTAGTAAAAATAAGTAACGTTTTAACAAAAACATCTTATCTTTTTACATTATTGGAAAAATTTATAAATATTTTAATGATATTATCTTTCCTTCAAACAGCACAACTCTCAGAACAGAGTATTATAATACAGAGATAATTTCATAAAAAAATTTTAGTCTAAATTTAAAATAGATGAGCCTTCTTTTTTCTTGTTTAACTGAGAATTCTTTAGAATGTTTGCTTGTAATAGGGAAGCATTTAAACGTTCCGATTATCATTGTTTAAGCACAGACATTCTTCCATTCACCTTAAATGATGCAAAGAGAAAAAAATGAACACACACACACACACACACACAGAGAGAGAGAAAGAGAGGTGCGCGCGCGCGTGTACAAAATGCAAAGAGAAACGCACGCTGCTTTCACCAGACAGAAACGATTACTTTCACGTAACTTACTGGCTTGCTGGGATAGACCTCTGACAAGTATTCCTTCAAACGGCCAATGGTCCAGCCGAGATCGCATTTGACCACCTGGTCCTTGATCTGCTGATTCGGTGCCTTTATTATGAGATTAACGGCGACGTCTGCCATCCTCTTGGCGTGTCACAGCCAGGCCGAGGTCAGCTGTTGGTGTAGTACGCAACAGCAATTAACAATTCTTGCCGTCTCGTCGTAGTTTAACCGGAGACGGAGACGGAGACGGAGACGGAGACGGAGACGGAGTCGGAGTCGGAGTCGGCGATGTGTCGATCGCTCCCTTTTGTCGATTGCGCGCGGCGTGAGAACGTTGATCTTTAATTCTTGCTCACGCGATTCTCACAACGTTACTCTAACTGAAATTAACAAATTCTGTCGATCGTACACAACTACCGTCAAATGTCATCTGATATCGCTGACTGAACTACACAACCATACACAACTACATACACTTTCGCGACATGGAATTGTTGGAGTTGCGATTTGGCGATCGCTCATTGGTCCGAGATTACGCGCGCTTGCCTGTGCACGCCTTACGCAAGAGTCATGCCGAGTTTCCACGAGCACTACGCGAGGAAAAGCAGCAAACGCCTCTTTTACCATCGCGCACGCGCGTTGATGAAATACTTTTATTGGACACCGCTAGATGACGCATCAACACACAAACATGGCGGTTTTCGAATCAAATTTAACCGTTTTGCTCCTCTCAGCTGTTGTACACGGACAAAATGTAAGTATTAAAGTTATTTTTTTTTATTTTGCAGATCGTAAAAAAATAAAATTAAGATCTTATAGTACGGAATTTAACAAGAAACGATAATGTTTTTATTCGTGTCACAGGATTCCATCTAAATCTAAGAGAAGTGAATCTAGACGTTCATCGGTAAGCTTACACATTCACATGAATTTGTGGCTCATCTAACTCATTTTTCAGATGAAAGAGCTACCCATTTTAATAATATTAATGTATCTTTATTAAAAATTAATGATTCTTTATGTTGATAGATTCTCAAGCCACGTAAACCACGGCAACCGTTGCAAAACGTAAATTTTGATTCTTCATCCAATGAAAACAGTCCAGCTGCGTCAAAAGCCAAGAGACGTGTTAGTTTTGCGGAAAAAAAACATGTCAAGTAAGTATTTAGTTTCATTGTGCTTAGCTATAATTGGTTTGTTAATACTTTATTCTCTGTAGAGAGTTTTGTCATTCTACTGAACAAGGGACTGTATGGGATAATACGTATGAAGAAAATGATTCTACTTTGAAAGCATCTTTTGTAGTTGATCAGAATGCTGAAGCTGAATCAAAAGAAAATATATCATTATATACTTCTAACAATGAGTGTAGACATATTCATTCTGAAGATAACTCGGGTTATCTAAACAGTGCTTATCTAACAAATAACCAACTGTCGCAAGAATGTGTTGCAAGAGATAATGAAGAAGATAATGTAAACTGTGATTTAGATCTTACCAATCCAGTAAAATCTACAGAATTTAATATATCTCAAGCAGGACATGCTTCATTGCTAAATGAATCTTGTGTATCTAAGGATGCAGTATCGAGCATTATTGTTGCACATTGTGACTCGGATGACGAATGTATGAAATTGCCTGATGAAGAATCTCAACGTAGACAAACTGTGATAAAAAGTATATCTAAAAACATGAAATCAAGCAATATTACTATATACAGAGATTCTGATGAAGAGGACTGTGCCGATAATATTGCCAATAAATATTCCGAGTCATGTTCTATCGATATTAACACTGAATTAGACAATGCACGTGTCCAGGATTTGTCTATGGAGTTAACTGCGCCAATATCTGCATTTTTATTATCTTCATGTTTACACACGGAACAAGAAAAGAAACAAAAACATAATGATGTAAATAGTTTAGATGCAAATTATACAACTAATTGCAATAATATATCAATGGAAATTACTGAGGCTGTACCAATATTTGCAAAGTCTCTTGCTTCTGATTTTGGAATTTCCGAACAAATTCCGATATTACAAAACTGTAAAAATACAAGGTGGAATACCACAGATACTTCCAACACGATATTTTCAACAAATTTACAATCTAATATTATTTCTAAAGATATTTCTGAATGTATGCGAGATGTAAATTATGCTAATGACACAATGGTATTAACATCTGTGATACAGCCATGTACAGATGTCTCAGATACTGACATATGTCACACAAGTAATACAACTTCTCATGCTTCAAAGAAAATGATTGTTATATCATCTAAAATGTATGAAAGAGGTGCCTGTGATGAAGATACAGTTAAAGGAAATGATCTGAGAAAAGATCAAACTGATAAAACTGAGATTTTTAATGACGTATTGATGGAAATGACAAAGCCTGTAAGTACCACATTGCCTTCGAGTGATTACAATAAAGAGAATTTTAGAGTAGACGAACCGATATCCAGCGATGACAGGACCATGTTTTTCCATAATGTATCTATGGAAATTACGAAAACGGTGTCGACAAAAAATAAACAAGACATTACTGCTACCTGTAAATCATCTGAAGAAAATACACATGGCAGAAAGGATGTGAACATATCGGCCTGCTTTAATGAAGGAATTGGAACATTATGCAAGTCTATGGAGTTTACTGAAATTGCTCCAGGTTTCCACGAGAGAATACTTCATGCTGTACAATCTGTAAAAAATACATGTGAAGATCATAAAGATGATAGAATTGATTTTAATGATGCATCAATGGAAATAACAAAGTCAGCAAATGTATTACCTTTAAACATTGAAAAAGAGAATTTAAAAATCGTTGAATCAACGTCGAAAGATGACAGAACTACATTTTACCATAATGTATCCATGGAAATGACGGAAGCAGTATCGACAAAAAGCAAACAAGATATTACTGCTATTGATAAATCATTATCTGAAGAAAATGCACATGGCAGAATGGATGTAAACATATCGGCCTGCTTTAATGAAGGAACTAGAACGTTATGCAAGTCTATGGAATTTACTGAAATTGTTCCAGCTCCATACAAGAAAACGCTTCATATTGTACAATGTGTAAAAAATACATGCGAAGATAAAAACGATAAAATTGATTTTGATGCATCAATGGAAATAACAAAGTCAGTAAATACATTACCTTCAAACACTAACAAAGAGAATTTAAAAATCGTTGAATCGATGTCAAAGGATGATAAAACTACATTTTTCCATAATGTACCCATGGAAATGACTACCGCGGTATCATCAAGAAATCAAAAAGAAGTTACTCAGCTAATTACTTGTAAATCTAAAAAGAACACAGATGGAGAAAGAAATACAAATGATTCAATCGAATTTAATGAAGGAATCAAATTAATGAGTAAATCTATGGAGTTTACCGAAATTGTTCCAATTTCTTTGCACGAGAGAACGTTTAATACTACTAATATTATTCACACTACACAGTCCACGTCATTTTCCCAAACATTAGCAAAAACAGTTTCATTGCCTGTTGAAAATTCTGCGGAAGTAGTATGTCAAACTGATATAGCTGCAAACAGAACAATTCAAGATATATCAATGAAAATTACAACTGGAATGCCATCAACAACGGATTTCACACAAGACGTGAAAATAAATAAAACAGACAATTCAATCATTTCTAAAAATGACAAATTACAAAATCTAATAACAAATGAGAATCCAACAAAATCAAGGAAAAGTGTATTAAATGAAAATCTTACAATTTCAAGGGGAATTATGGAAATGGAAAGAGTTTGCAGCTCTTTTATGGAAGTTCAATCCTCTCAGGAAAATGATGTATCTTTATTTTCGAGTACTGAAACTAACTATGTGAATGACGTAGAGCATAATGAGTGTTTTGTAAAGGATAATATAGTAGATCACACACAGGTATCTAACTCAAATCTCAGAGATAGTTTAAATGAGATTAATAAGCATAGCTTCTTAAGGAAAGATTTGCCGTGCCTGGAAAACAGCTTTGTAGAGCTGCAATCAATTAAACCACCATCGTTTGTATGTTTAGACAGCGAGGAAGAAAATTCGTCCCATGAAATTCAATGCAAACCTCAGTTATCGACCTCAGTCATCACTAATGTGCCATTTAATAATACCTTTAATTCTTCATTAATAGATATTGCAACAGAATCCAAGTGTCTAATAAGCTCGAGGGAAAATGTTGCAAATGATTATTGTACAATTTTAAGAGAAAAAGAAGAAACAAATATTGAAAACAGTCAAACAAAGGATTGTTACAGAAGCACTGTAGTAGGTAAAACTGAGGATAATAATCAGGAAACTAACAAAGCAATTACAAAAACAATTATTAATGACAATCGACCTAATGAATCTAATTATTGTGAGAGAACCAATATTAATGAAGAAAGTATATTGTCAATAAATGTTAAGGATGGGAAGGCTGTAACAGTACAAGATATTAATCATTGCACATCATTAATTATCAAAGAAATTAATGTAACAGACGAAGATCAAGTAGATGAAAGAGAATACACTCGAAAGAGGGAAAACGCAGATGCAAAGCTGCAAGATAATATTCGAGACAATGGGGATTATTCAGATAGGAAAAGGCAAAGGATAGAAAAGTGGAGTGATCATTTCGCAGGCATAGAAGCAGTTATTGCAGATCAAATAGATTTTGAAGAAAGTAGAAAAAATTTGAATGATGAAATAAAACAGCAAAGTATGGAACAAAAAGATGAAAGTGCAATAGAAGAACTTGTAATGGCACGACATGTCAATACGATTGAAGATATTAAAAGCGAATCTTTGATCGAACAAGATCCGTTTTTAACATTATCGCAAAAATTAGAAATGCATGGCGCAAGGTACATATTTATTTTTATTATACTTTATTATTGAAAAAAATTAAAGATTTAATATTAGAGATTTAATATTATTTTGTTATAGGGATGATTGCATTTGGAATGTATATTATAAAAATATCAACAAGAAAATGATTGCTTTTGGTTTCATGTCAAATTCATTATTGATAGCGACATTCTTATCATATGATTTTGATGACTCCGCAGAAAATTTGATTAAAAAAATCAAGATTATTTCCCGTCTTGCAGGTAATGTTACGAAAATCAGAAGATAAAATTACAATATTTAAAAATATTATTTTAATCTTTTTGTAATAGATGATGCAGGAATACTAATAAAGATAGTTCACAAGTTATTTTTGGAGAAAGTAAACGCCGAAATACTTACAAATGTATATAGAACTCATCAGGATATCCTTCCGATGTTAAATTTTCTTTCGCAGGAAGTGAAACTAGCAATGGATTTCATTTTCGATTTGAGACGTTTAGATAACTTAAACTTAATGGAGATTGTTCAGGACGAGTAAGTTATATCATATCATACTACGTTATACTATGTATGGCACTATTATTTGAAATATTAATGTTATTTTTTTAAATATGATCAATACATGTACTATGACTTGACAAAATTCTAATAATAAATCTGTTTATTTTAGAATTACATTCGTTTCTCGAAGTAAACGAATGGACATTATATTGAGAGTTACGATCAAAGTTAAACGATTTGATAAACTTACTCCGAGTGATATAAACTTGTGTTATCTATTGGGAAAAAATAGAATAAAGTAAGTTTAGAAAGAGATATAGAGGATTGAATAATTCGAAAATTTGATAAAATTATTTTTCTTTCTCTTTTTTACAGAGAAATAGATATTAAAAACTTAATTAAAAACGTAAAAAGGGACCATAAGTTTCTAAGGAGATATATAAACGATGTCAAGGATTATATTGATATAATGGAAGAGACTTTCAAATAATCTAATGATTGATAATAAAAAGGCTATTTGGATTGATGTTTTAATGAAGATGTCGTTGTTTTCTTGCAATATGTTCAAATTAGAAATAAAATAAACAAATTTTATAATTATCAGTATTGTAAATAATTTTGCAATCATTCATGAGAAACATATTTAATGTCATAATTGTGTAAGTTGTATAATAACAATATAACGATATAAATAAAAAATTAAAATATTTTCTGTAAATTGTTTAATAAAATGCATGATGAAAACTACAAGTGCGCAATATTGTTTTTCTTATACTTTTTTTGCAAACCAATTAAAAATTAAATACATTAATATTTTAGTTTCCCTACGGCTGACAACGAATTCACTAACTAATGTTGCTTAACAAAAACTTTAATGATGTAACATGTGTAAATGTAATGCTCTTAACATGCTTATGTAGTATTCTACTACAACGTAACTGTATCGTGAACAGACATAAAATTGCAATGCACAGAGGTCAATCAACTAGTTCCAATGCAGCCGGTTCAGAGAACGCAACTTTTTGTGTAAGCACACAAGCTACCCCCTTCGACAATATATCGTGCGAACGATCGTCTTTCACGGAATCATGCGACTTTCCGTCACAATCTTGAAAAAACACTTGCCGTTGACAATCGAGCATCAACAACGAACTCGTGGGATCGAACAATCTAAAGCTGCAAAACGATTTTATTATAGTTATTTATTCCTTATCTTTCATATTGATTAACATTCTCTAAAATTGATTGTATTTCTATTTTTCTTAGTTAAATTTTGTTTCATAAGAATACGATATTAAAAATGAGACAACATTAATTTAATAATAGTGATACAAAACGTGCTTTTACATCTGTAAATTCATCATTAAATTCATACACGCATCATTTTTTTGTAATTTTTGTCCAACAATAAAAAAAAAACTTTCAAATAGATTATCAATAATCATATCTTTATTTTACTTTTCTGGTACAATATAAAAAACTTTTGCCATTTTAATTAGAAAGACAATTAAGAAAATTCTAATCATAAAATTAGAAAAATTATGTAATTTTGCAACATTCGATTTCCGGCGTGTTATAAACATCTCATGCTTGTTGAAGAAGTTGGACTTTCTTTCACTGCGACTATGCCAGTCTCTCGCTGCAGCGTGGGCGTAGAGGCCCGGTTTTACGTGATTTCGTAACGACGACGGCAAACAGATTTCCAGTATCAAAAGGCATTTCGTGAGGATCCCGAAGACCTTCAGAGCCCCCCCTCCTACCATACCACCTACTCTTTCTTTCTCTTTCTCTCTCACTACTATTTGATCTTTTTCTAGATTCCCATGCATACGAAAACAGTACACGTAAAGATCATTTGGTGCTACATTTTTTGATATCACGGATACATTAATAATTAAACGGAAAGACGTATCATTTCGTGAATGTGAAAAATACAAGGATGTCGAGCTATAAAGTGTTTTTGTCTATTTGACAAATTAAGAAATTAAGAATTTCATAATTAGCTCCTTTGATTAACCGAGTTTGTTGATGCCGTTAGAACGTGTGGCAAAGATACTTCAATTATATTTCAAAGTTGGAAATTTTCGAAAGTGTATTAGAAAAAAATGTCGCTTCTCGGCATTTCAATTTTTAGGGGTTTTTTTATTTTGTTTCCTTCAATTCACACGCGACACCATCGTTGTTCTTCTCATTGTCGTTGTCAATCGTGACGATACCTGCTCCAGCTCCGGTGAAGAGCCGGTACGGAGAGCGCGACTATGGCAAGTGGGCGTAAGGGCCGGGAGAGAGAACGTCGTCCCGTGTTCCATACATGGCTATGCTATGTGGAAACCAAGAGACACAGAGAGACGGACAGACCGACATGGACCGGGGGAGTCCCCACCGTGTGGACGGTGGAGGCGACGTTTTCTCGTCTCTCGAAGCGGTTGCCGAGCATGCTCTTGACGCATAGTGCCTCGCAGCACGCATGTCGTACGATCATTCGTACGATAATCCTAGTATTATTATTCGAGCATTCGTGTCACCATTGCTCACCGCGCGTTTCTTTTCAAGATGCGATGTCCAGCGTGCCCGCTTTCCACATGATTCAACAAGCGTTCACGTCCGACGAATTACGTGTATACATGTATGTGTGATAGTGTTCATCCTGGTGGAAAAAATTTCATCATTAGATGTGTTGAGATCGCCAATTTGTACAAGACGAAACGGAGATTCCTCGGAAAGATCTCGTGTGTAACAATTATGCGGCGACATTACGAGGAATAAAGAACCGGAGAGTGATCACACAGCCGAATTTTTAATCAGTTGAAATACCGTCAAATGTGACAAGACATAAGAAAAAAACTCACAGAATCTCATAAAAGGGATATGATACCAGGAAACTTTTGAAACCTTGAGGATCGTTCTTCATTGCACAGATCACGCACGATGCCCTCGTCAACACTTTACCGGCGTAGGTGCTACTGGGTTCCTCCTCCGCTTTGAGACCGAGGTCAGGTGTGGGAGGGTGTAAGGGTTGGCAACACGTTCAAGACTGACACATTATACATTAGAGGTACGCATTTTCTCTCTCTCTCTCTCTCTCTTCACCGTTCTCTAATCATATATAGTACATATGTCTTTCCTGCACAAGAATATTTACATTAACAATTTAAATAAAATATTTCCATTTTTCTGTGGCGAATGCTCTCATATAAATTAAATATACTTTTCATATTTTCCTATCTACGTTTTGTTACATTGGAATGCCAGAATACAAATATTAGCAATATAACTGCACTTTTGTATTAAGTAAAATTTCGCAATGCACATATATTATATTTATATTGAGAAACAAATACCGTCACCTTTTCGCGTTCAATCGCAAATCCTTAAGAAGCTTTAGCTCTTCTACCAAGTGGGGTGCGTCTCTCAAATTCATCAAGCTTCTGAACCATCTCCATCGTAGGATATGAATACGTCAATATCTCATCCATAATCTCTATCGGGCTTAACGGATAGGATTTAAGAGTAATTCTTCGGCGCGGCGACAGCACCTTCTCCACAGCTTGCCGAATAAAATTTAGAGGAATCCCGATGGACATCTTGGCCAAACAGGAGACATCGATGTCGCGATCGACACCGTGATATTTCATCAGTAGATTCTTATAGTACATGTAAAGGGTGTTGTAGTCGGTGGCGGGCACCATTATAAATTTATCATAGAACTTGATGAAAGCTTTTGTCGCCTTTTGAGGTTCTTCGGACAGCGAGAGAAGTAGTATCTATTGAGTGAATTTGTCATATTAATAATAATTAGCATGATGAAAATCAGATTTCATTTATGTGTGAATGCTGGCTAATCTCTCAGCGTAATATTCTAATAAATCTCGTAATTTATTTTAATAAATAATCCTACACAAATTTAAAATTGGAATAAAACAATACATTAACTCTTCAAATATCAAGCTGCGTTCTACGTTCCAGTATTACGCCAGTGAGTAACAGTATCTGTCCGGAATTTTCAACACTCTAAATCCTACGTTAACTCGCTGCCACCTACGTCCTTATACACCAACCATACAGGTAGGAGGTGTTTCATTGATGAGCAACCTCGAGCAATCGAGATGAGAGATATGAATGGCGCGGGAGAAACAGAAAAAGAGAGAGAGAGAGAGAGAGAGTGTGTGTGTGTGTGTGTGTGTTCGGTGTATGCAGACTCGTCGAGGTGGCGGCGATTCATTAATATTAAAGAAAGATCTCAAACGGAAATAACAAGAATTTTACAAAGTGGGCGTTGCTCGATTGCGTACTCTTTGATACAGTCCTCCAATTTAGGAGTGTCAGTCCGAGTTCTCACGATATACATTTCTAATGTCTAAGGATCTTTAAAACATTTTAACACGAAGCACTGAGAATGTAATATAATAANTAATATAATAATCACAATAATAAAAATTATTAATAAAAAATAAATTATACGATAGAAAAAGAATAATTATTAGAAGAGTAAGAAAAAGGATTATTTCCTTAATTTATAGCTTTACCTGATCTCCCGGCTTAATGCCTTTCATTAGTTTAACAAAATAATTGGTGAATCGCTTGGGTCGAAGATGTATTTCCTCTGGTGGAACTTGTTTCAACCAGGGTTTCTCGCCAGCATCGAGAAAAATGATGGAAGGCGCGTAAATGCGAGCCACTTTAGAGATTATGTCAATGAGTCTCTGTTCTTTTTCCTTACCTATGTATTTATCAAACAAAACAGATGGTGATACGTCGAAAAGTAATGCGCCAATCTGAGAATGAAAGAAGATAAATTAGGAATGCATTCTATTTTAATTCACAGTATTATTACGATAATACTACAAAGAATTGAAAAATTGTTGTATCTAACATACTAAATAACATATTTTCAGTATCTTTTAACATAAGGTAAGAAAAAAAGAGAAATCACTTCTGAACAAATGGCATTGGCAAGTGAAGTCTTTCCGGCTCCCGATAATCCATAGATGCATACAGAACGCACTAGCGGTGCAAGTTTATGTGTCTCCTTGGAAATTAAAGGCAATACGCAATACTCTAAGACGAGCTGCTTTACCTCCCCAAGCCGATGCTTATAATGTCGAAATTCGCGATGTGCCTCGTAATTTTGATAGGAAAGATCGCCAAACCAATCGCGTAAGAAAATAGTTGGGTAATTTCTAATAATTTTAGCTCGTAGAAGCTCGCCGAAAAGATCCTCGACAGCCACATCTTCCAAAATGTCCTTCTTTCTCTTCCTTTTGTCAATATCTATCGTTATATCTTCTATAATAATAGATCAGAATTTGAATTTTTGTTTAGACATATTAACTCTGATAGCAGAAAGTTCCAGTTATATTGCAGAGACATTTCACGTCCTAATTGTGTATCATTATATTTGCAATGTTTCTGAGACTATCCTTTTTGGAATATTTCAATTGCAATACTTCTACAACCATTTGTCTTGAAGCCTTATATACAAAATCTTTTTGCAATGTAGTATTTTGCAATATTACACAAATGCAAAGACCTCTTTCTGAGACCTCTCAATTAATCAATTAATAAATGCATGCGCATATCGTATAGTAGCCAAGCGTTTACCGAGATGATACATATCAGTGTAAAGAAGTCGTTCTTAATATCGAATCTGAGACGAATGAATATGTCTGATTTATTATTTCTAATAAAAAAAAGTCGTGTATGTCGTTACGTTAAAAAAATACAGATTATTTTCTGGATATAGAAGTGTATTTGCTTATGATACAAATACAATATATGAATTTTTTAATAGAAATAACAAGCCATACTTGATACTTTACGTATCTTGTATCTGTATTTTTATAAGTTAATTATAAATATTGTGCATACTCTTTACATGAGATAAATATATGTTGCAAATCAAATCAAAGAGGATATTACAGCAACCTTATCGAAACATTTCTGTAATATTTCAGAAACGTTTTTTGTGGATCAAAGCAGACATCTCGACATTTTTGATACACAATGTAACTATAACAGTTTCAATATTTCAATATTATATCTCTGCAACGTTGCATAACAGAAACTTTTTTGTGTTATCAGAGTAAGTAATGAGTGCAAACTGTTCAAGTATTAGATTCTTATCTCACTTTTGTCCATTGTAGGAATCATGAATTTCTCCTTATCATATGCGTGATCTTTCAGCAATGCCTTGTTTAATACTTCCAGCTCGGCCCTCATCAATTCGTCTATTGTCTCCCTCATTTCAAGCTGCAATTCATAACCAAGTTTTTCGGTGATCAGATCCAGATATTCCTGCTCCGAATTTGTTTCTTTGCGAAAACTCCAATTTCGAATAAACTCAATGTTTGTTTCATTCAAGCAAGACAGAGCATCCGTTTGCGGCATCTTCCAACCAGAAACTTCGGTTTTGATAAGTTCAGCTATGGGAAATGGTGCCATTCTCTCAGCTTGTTTGCCTTTGGCTTTTTTCTCTTTTTCTAATTTTTCCAATAGATATTCCTGCGGCGTCGAGGTTTGCCCGGTCACGATCAGCACGCTGCCACCAAAATCCGCTGCCGGAAACACGTCGTAATGTCCTAATGCGTTGTACCAAACGACGAACCACTCGCGAATCTCGTCAGTGATGTCCTCCATTAGTCCAGGACCTCTGATTTTCAGCAGCTTTTGAAAATTAGTTGTTTTTTATTAATCTTATTATTTTTCTGTTTTGTTTCTTTTTTTAATTTGCTTGTTATCTTTCCTTTCATAATGCGTTATAAATGAGGAAAATGTTTGGAAAATTTACCCTTGTACGTTCGTCACTGATTGCCTTTTTCATGCGTGCGTCAAATACGGGTATCAGAGCACGTCGTCGCTGAAAGTTGTCATCATCCTTCGCGATTGTCTCGCGACATCGCCAGCTTGGTATCGTCATACCCAAAGCGTCTTCGAGACGCGCAATTCGTTTTCTCATAGCTTTTCTAGCGGCATAACGCCGCCATGCGCGTTGTATCGTCACCACTGACTTAATGTATTTGATGCGATCTATTTTTCTTGGTATTATTTCTCCAATTCTCACTTTCTTGTTGTAATCATACACACGTTTCACTGAGATTAACATCAATAATTAATAGACAAGCATAAAAAAAAGTTAGTTGAATAACATTTCTTTTTCTTTACACGAGTATTGAGAAATTTTATTATAATGAAATAATTTTATGCGAGTACCATCTGCACCATAACAGCGTCCCTTTCTAGCTCTCTCATGACTCTGTATCAATAATATCGCGTTACGCATAGTTCTTTCAGCAGCAAGCTTCGCTTCTCGGGCGGCTTTTTCCTCAGGCGATTCGTGGATTAACTCTATCTTCGAGGGTTGCACGCGCATTCTTCTTCGAGTAGCGCGCGTCTTCAACGTCTCATCTTCCATTTCAATGCTGGGCATACTCTCAATATGTATTTGCGAAAGGCTGCGTTCTCTTGTCTCTGGTGCTAGATGATTCAATTTAAAAAATGCATTTTTATATTAAATTTTTTAATATAAATTTAAATGTTTATTTTATTCTAAAAATATCAACAAAAATCGATAAACTAACTGCGAACCTTTGCGAGCACTCTCCTCCAACTCTTGAATAAATTTTCTGCGTTCTTCTACACGTTCTCGGCCAGATACTGATGCGAACAGCTCGATGTCGTCTGGCGTGAATTTCATTTTATTCAAAATATTGTCAGCCCATCTGTGTTGTTGACAATTCCTTAATTTCTTTATAAATTCAAGATAATTGAATGAACAACGGAAAAAACATACTGATAATCTGAATAATTCAGATTGACAATTTCCTTTTTGTATTCTAGCATTCGTCCAATGGCACAATCTAACATCTTCTTAATTAACTCCCGCTTCTGTGTCTGGACCATTTGATCGTAACACGTGATAAGTCTTCTTACAATATTACGGTATCTATGTATATTAATTCAAATAATTAGTCAATTTCAGTGAAAGATTAATATCATTGTGTATTATTTATATTATAATACTTAATAATTTTATTTTATACACATATACACACACAGAGATTTTACAAAGTTAATTTAAGCACTTGCCTTAGATATATAGATAAAGCTGAATTTAAAGCAGCTCTGTTTTTTAACGGTGCATTTTCTTGCAATCCTCGTTCAAGTTCTAACAGCTTTTTCAAGTCATTTCTCGTGATAAGCCATAATTCATTGTAATAAACGTGAGACATTGAATTTACTTTTCATCGATACTTATATATTAATATATATATTATAGATTTTTATAATATTTACACTCGTAATTTGAAACTTGTCATTTCTAAACTGTGGTTATTAGTAATAGACGTTTAAGAATGAATTTGCATGCATCAACTGAAAACAAAATCGAAATTTTATTTTGCAGCATCACTTTATCAGTTCGTATAAAGAAATATTTCTATATGATCATAAATACAATATATTTATCAAATCTCTTTCCAGAATGCCGAAATTATTTCAAGATCTACTTGTCTTAGCATTGATTATGACAACGTCGTGTATCGACGCAACAGAGGACAATGTCACAACAACGACATTGATTGTAACATCGACGAGTACATCCATAAGGACGACGGCCACCGAAGAAAACCCATTGTCGCTGTCGACGACTGTGACAATGCGAGACGATGGCATCCTGAAAAATCTTTCTCACGTATTACCGTTATTGCCGTTGCCGTCGCCGTCGCC
>QKQZ01055758.1:0-16129 GCA_003595255.1 Solenopsis fugax | reverse complement strand
GTCTTGCGTGGGGCGTTAAAATCCTATGGGATTTTTAAACCCTACGTTCCGCGCGAGGACCGCAGGAGTGTGACCCCCTGTCTCCCGCACGGGGGAGACCCGTACCCGTCGCGCCGGATCCTACGATCGCCTCCACCCACGTCAACGCGCGAGCTTCGCAGAAAATGCCGACCGCCGAGCGTGAAACGCTTGCACACGCTGCCCGGCTCGTATGGCAACGGTAATTAAAGAACTTACGCGGAACAATCCTTTCTGTATTTTTTCTCTCTTGGTAAGACTTGGTAAACTTTTCGTTCGCTCTTGGAAGACGTACTGCGTTTCCGGAAATTGTGATCAATAGCGAAATGGCGAGTCAATCTTTCTGAACGTAATTTCCCAATAAAGATAAAAGAAGACAATGGTAGATGAAATAGTTCAGATTTCGTAGATTTGTACTTCTCATTATTACTTCTTTTCTTAAAGTTGTGAGACCATGCATCGCAAAACGACTAAATAACCACTTACACACATACGATTTACGAAATGTCAATACGTCACCATATATTACTACATTAATATTGCACGCATGTACAATTTTTCAAGCACACTAATTTTGCATATTAGATATTTAATTTTTTTGGATACCGTTTATTTCAGGATTTTATTCTACACAGAAAAAAATTAGTATCAGATCAGCATTGTTTCATATATATAAGCAAGAACACAACATTGTATTTTCGTGTAACCCAAGTTCCAAACCCTTTTTATTTTGTAGAGACGACAAAATTATTGTATGAAGCAAATATTGGCACATGTAGAAGCCATATTGGGTTAAGAATAAGTAAAACAGATAAAAATTCATTATTTCTTAATTTTTTTTTCGTTTTTGATAAAATCGATGAGTTCGGACTATATTAGTGCCTATACATTAATTGTAAAAATCTTTTAAATCTGTAAAGGCAATTAGAAAAATAGTATTAATATTTTTCTAATTATTTTAGGATTCCCTTAATTATTAATACACCTTTCAATACACCAATGCTTATTATCATTATTAATTAAATTTGTGTTTAAGAATGCAATAGCAGAATGTAGTAAAGAGAATGCAGTAACGAAAAATGTTTTAACATGTATATTACAAATATAACACGTAACAAGAAACTTACGTTGAATTTATTTCGTTGAAGTTTATTAGAAACACAAAAAGGGGGTATTTTCTCTTTGAGAAGTCTTTAAAGCGTAGTTACGTTTGAAGAAGTTGGGCAAATTGCACAATTATGCGGAGGGATCGTCCCTTACCTGCGGTATCTCCAATTTGAATTCGCGGGATACGGTAAATTGTAAGGGTAAAGGGTGGTGATAAAAATCACAGGAAGATTTCGATGAGATTTGGAGAAAGGGCCAAGGACAGACGCAAGCGTGCTAAGGATTTTCTCTGTTTCTCTCTTTCTCTCTCTCTCTCTTTCTCTTTCTATTTTTACTAACCCCTTCCTTCTGTTCCCTACATTCTCCTTATCCTCGTTGTGGAGGGCCAAGAGTTCGCGGTGGGGCCGTTCATCAGAGGCAACTTGTCACGCCGCTGGGCATCGGGCATAAATTCCACTCCGTAATGTGACAGGTCCTCGCTCCTACCCCCGAGAAAACCATCCTATGACCTTGCGTTAGCATCTACCGGGTGTTCTGGAACTTTTCTCGTTTATCTCAGCCTTGTCTAATTGCTCGAGTCAAAAGTATGCCCCGACAGCCTTGATAGCGCCATCAAGTATTGCGCACAAGAATGAAGGCAAAGAGAAAAGTACGTTTAGAGTTTTTTTTTTATTTTTGTTTTGTAGTTTCTTATACGCAAGAATTCGGCGAGCAATTTTTGAAATGAATTACTGTAGATTTGTACATTTCGTTATTACTTCTTTGCTTAATTATTATTACACTTATCAGTGCTTATTATCATTATTAATTAGATTTATGCTTAAGAATGTAACAATGTAGCAAAGAGAATGTAGTAACGAAAAATGTTTTAATTGGTCATTATGTAATTGATGAGATTGCGAGACAAGATATGCGATGTTATGAAATTGCGGGACAATTACCATAAACATAGGTGTTGTTATTATACTTATTAATTCACCGTGTTATAAAAATGTACAGCAGTAATGCTGTCGGGAAAGCTATCGACCTCCATCAGGAAAGATGGATCGATGAGATCGGTCGACCAGTCACGGCGCTTCCACGTTTCCGCCGGAAGTGGATAGCGATCGTTACGATGTTCATCGCGGTGCAACGCGGATACGTGTAAACAAGCCTCATCATAAACGACTCCATGACACGTGTCAATGCACGGAAGCGCGCATATCGTGGACGTTGGGCACGATAAAACTGATAACGGCGAAATCTGCTTTTTGTTGCTCAACACAGGAAGAAGTTGAGGTCTAGATTTATTATAGATTGAAATATCACTTTTATATTATTGTTGCTGTCGAGCGACCAATGCAATGAAACGGGTTCTTACAATGGAACGGGGTCAAAGTGAAGCGTATAAGGTAATGTTGACTTAGAACGTCCGAGGCATAAGAATCAAACGCTGACTTAGAAATGCGGCAGTACTTGCGGGATATATGTCATGTAGATCGAGATAGATGTGTCACGTACATACACAGTATATTTGTATGTGTGTGCAGCGGAGTCGCGATTTAACACGCTGATAGGCGCGAAGATGACAACGGTTCGCGCGCGTTTACGGACGCGTCGCGGGAGGTGTGTATGCGTTGAGCGCACATTCAAAACACGAGCAAGGAATTTGTACATGCGTGCACAACGAGGGGGGTGAGGAGGGCTGCGGAGCTGCATTATAAGGGCAAGCACTAGTCGGGTACCGGTAGCGCCTGGTACCGGGCGGCAAAAGCGACTTAATGTCCCCATTTGTCCCGTGCGCTCTCCGGAGGCGATTCATCCTCGCCTCTCTTTTGTGCGCCCCCGCGTCCCCGGGAGTCCCTTTTCCCTTCCTTCCTCCCCCCCTCGTCGTTCTGTACAAACGACATCACCGTATCATCTAAATCCTCCCCTCCGTCCTCCCCCAGTTGAAACAGTAACTCGGAAGATAATTAACCGACTCGGACTCTCGCCGCTCGTTCTCTTTTTGTGGTCGCGCCGAATGAATTCATTCGCGCCAGAGCGACGTTCCGACTTGTTTTCGCCGCGTTTTTTTCCAAGCAAGCCGGTCTGTGACTTGGCAATTGAAATTTGTAAACCGTATTTCAAGGTAGCATCAGATATAATCGGAAGAACACAGTGATTCAGAAGTTATCAAAAATAAACGTATGGAAAGAACAGTTTTGCTAAAAATATGTAGCTAGATATAGATTTGAAGATAATTTTGTTGGGCTATTAAAATAATTATGAAGAACGTTCAAACATGATTAGCAATACTGCAAAAACTTTTAACATTTTATCAACTAGCCTAAGCGTCTTTTATAATTACTTTGATGGAATAATAGAATAAACCGATATGTGAAAGCACAAAACTAATTAGAAATAAGTTATTCAGTCATAGTGGATTGTAGTGCTAATATGTTTTGTATGATTTTATATACATTTTTAGTTCGTTAAACTGCGCGCTAAATAAATTTTTGATCTTGAAACACAGTTCTAAGTTGAATGAGAACATTAATATCACAATATTAAATCGTGATTCAATTTAATAATAATGATGCTAACAAACATTTATGGTGATAATGATGTTAATAAGAATCTCCTTTACCAAATATTGTAAACAATTTGTTATCACTATGATAATATCATAGTGATAACAAATTGTTTACATATAGTGATTGAGTAGTACCTAGTGAAAAAGTTAAGAAATTAACAACTTTCAACTTAACTCAGTTAAATTTAAATGAGTTAATTTTTAACTTTAATTAGTTATTTTTAGAATACATATACTTTAACTCTTTTCTTAAGTTAAAAATATTTATTTATGTAAAGGAGAAAATTATAAAAGAAAAAATACATTCCTACATAAAAAAACAATATTTTTTATTTCATATAAACTTAATTCATAAATAAAAATATTAAAATTTGCTAATCTGTACTATATAATCGTGTTGAGTAATCTAACTTTAAAAAATTACGAGTTTTTAATTTAATATAAATAATGCGTTTTAATCAACTTTTATTTTAATTTTATATTATTAATAATCTTTTAACTGAGTTAGTTTTTTGTTCATGTAACTTTTAACGTAACTAAATTAATTTGATAAGACATTAACTTTAATTCAATTTAGTTGAAAAAATTAGTATACCTCCAACTCTGAATAAATATCATATGCCTCATGGTCTTGAGTTATAATACTCGTCTCGAGTCTAAAATTGTGTTTCAAGACCGAAAATTTATTCGACGTGCAGTTCGATGAACTTGAGGATATATACATTATACAAGAAATATCAGCATTGAAATCCAATTGTGATCGAATGAAGCTTATCCGTTCAAGTAAACTGGATCTCTTCATCTGAATCAATGAAATTTTATTGCAATACTACACTTATAACTGTGATTATCAGTGATTATTAAAAAAGGAGATATTCTTATTGACTGGAATCAATCACTGGAAGACAGTGCATATATTATGATTGATATAAGTATAGTACTGATTATAAATAAGATAATTACACACATTTTTTTAGAAAGTAAATTAGAAAGTAAGATCAAAATAGAAATTTGTCTTATTAAAAAAGCATTTAAAAAATGCATATTTTTGCATAGTGCGCATATTTGCACATTTGGGCATATTCGCAATAAATATTTTCATAAAAAAATTCGATGTCTAATGATGATTATAAGTAGTACTGAAATCAGACTATTCACTGTCTTTCAGTGAAACACAAATTTCGAGAAATTTAGAAAGTGTATACGCAAGCATGCTCGTTAAATCTATTGTAGATGACAAAATCGCATAAATACAGTACACACGGTTCGGTTAATTTGACAAGTTTACTTGAATGTGTGTGGCTGACTTAAGACTTATCTTTGATTAATTGCATTTTTTTGCTCTATAGATCACTAAACAAAATTATTGTCAGACTTGTATCCATCTAATTTATTAGATACACTGAGAAAAATGTCTGGTAAAATCAATCAAAGTTTGGTTGAATAGTGATAAAATGAATTTTATAGTAATAGTTACTAAATATATATAGTTGTTTTGGCCAAACAATTTGTAGCTTTAACCAAATAATTTTATTTTCATACAACAAATTACAAAAAGTTTTGTTAAATGTAACTAAGTTTTTGGTACTAGTAACTATAAAATTCATTTGATCACTAATTCTACTAAACTTTCTCTCAAATTTCTCTCAATGTACTTTAGCAAAACCATTATTTCCTTATATAGAATTTTAATATACGTTGAAGCATTGATATGAATCAATGAGCTTCTTTTTACATATTTTCTTTCACGTGTATATCGAGGGTAATCACTACGTGATCGACAAGATCAATAATCATCGATGCACGATTGTTACGTCGGACAACGTTATCTTATCTAGACGCATGTATATAGATATGGATGTGTATTAAGTAACGTGACGCCGTGTAGACACGCGAATCGCTCGTCAAAAGGATTAAGTCTGTAATCTGGCGTTAAGTCTCAACGCTCATTAGCCTTCTCCAACTTAATCGCGGATTGAGCGTCCGTTAGGCCGATTCGCGGACAATTCCCGCTAACATTTCAGTTAATTCGCTTAATAACGTCGTTTAATAACGTTCCGCGCTGTTCCGGTCATCTGGCTTCAGTAACTCCGCGGTTTACCGTCGAAAAAGTTCAGGCTGCGATCGGCGATAATCCGTTTATTATAACTAAACTTAATTGGGATCTTGATCTTCCTCCTGCTAATGTATAATTTTATGTTAACTAAAGTATGATTTCATATTACACATTACTTCGTCTAATTGGCGTATTCCCATCGGATTACCCAATCTTCCGCCGTGGAGCGTGTTGATTTTAAAATGGTTCGCCAGATACGATAATCCAGGCGGGATGGCGCGATATATCATCGCGCGAGTTGCTAAGATGCCAAGGTGTGTACTTCGCCGCGCGTTTCCCGTCGCCGTTCTCTTTCACCCTCGAAAACGGAGAGAGGGCGAGAGAGAAAGAAAAAGAAAGAGAGAGAGAGAGAGAGAGAGAGAGAGAACATTCCTTCGCGCATGATCTCGCGCAAGAGAGGAGAGTCTCGCGAGGCCGGACGGCGACGCGATGTAATGGTGAACGGTAAATATTAATCTCAGGCGTTACAATGCGCGCAGGTCGTTCCGTCGTGGCCTCGAACCCGCCGTCACGTCATTCTTCAGCCCGGTCTCCTCATCACTCTCCGGACCGAGCCGTGACCAATCCGGAATAAATATTGGCGATTATTAACTCGCCACGCGGACCACGGTCGCTGAAGAGGATCTACAGGGGTGGGAACGGCCGACGTCGTTCCTGAGGTGGAAGATGGTGCACGAACGCGGGGTCCGTCCGGTGTCTTCGTGAGATGCTTGAGACGTTAAGTGGTCCCATTAGCTACGTTCCTAGGTGGACCGTGCGGCTCGGCGATGGCATTCCTTTGGTCCTTCCATCGGCCTCCTCGTCCCCTTTTCCCATTGCCCCCGTGCGCATTAATTCTCACGGTGCCACGTGTGGCCGCTAATATGACGGTCCGGAATCTAGATATCCTAGTGTCTTCCTCTAAATGAGCAAGATGTATTCATCACCGGGATATACTCCAGATTAATATAATTACATCACCACGAACTTGTCTCTATAAATCCCTGTAATCGTTAAAAATGTATTAAAGTGAATCTAATGAACAGTTACACGCTCTTGGGGCACATTCTATCAAGAACCAATCGACTGATTAACAGCGCCTGTTAGACAGAAAATGCAAAATGAAAACAATGTCGTTCCTCATTCCACACAGCACATATGGCATCTCTCCATCTGAGGGATGTCGCATGGACATCGCGACATCCATGCGATGTCATAGGATATCGCAACGTCCGTGCGACGTCCCTCGGATGAAGTGTGTGCTGTGTGGGATGATACTTCAAGTATCATGCGAAGAACAAGGCATCGTTCTTTGCATCATTCTCAAATCAACGGTCGAAATGGCCGTAACAAGAGGGACGACGTGACGGCGTTAGTCAACTCTCCTCGCGATCGACGCAGAGATCGAGGATACCCTTTCGATGACCTCGTGGTGGCGGGGAAGGAAATAAGCCGAGCGCGGCGGCCAGGTGTCTCTCGCGATAGGCCGACAAAGGGCCCGAGAGGGCCACTCGTACGTAACAGCGGGCAGAGTCATCGTTGTCGTCTCGCCGGAGGGCGGTTGGTGAGAAGGGCTGGAGGAAGGTCGTGGAAGGAGGACGGTCTAGACCTCTTTTTTCGACGCGGCCGGCAAGAGCGGGAGGAGAGACGAAGAGGAGAGGAGAAGATGGAGATGTCACCGTCGCGTCGAGCTGCGCGGCGAGTCAGCGCATTCCTCGTTCGTCGAGCCATCATGACGACTTCATCCCTCCGACATTTCCTCGCGCGTTAGGTGAAGTTTGTGAGATAAATTATTATCTGTGAGATAACTTGTGAGAGAAAGAGAGAAAGATAAACAATTAAAAAAGACAACTTTCCAGGAACGTACGGAACATCTAGATTCGACGATAAATGTGTAACTAACAACGAGCGCGCACATACAACACAGCATTGCAAAAGCATTGCAAAATATTGCTGCAATGTTTCAGCAACATTACAGCAATTGTAAAATGTTCGCTTCAGAAATATTGTAATATTGTAGCAACATTCCAGTAACATATTTATTGTATTAATACAATATTGCTGCAATATTGCTGAAACATTGTAGCAATATTTTGCAATGTTTTGGCTATGCTGTATTGTACGGGCGACTGCTCTGCTGAAAGGGGTAACTAAATTATAGATTTGATATAATTTCTTAATTACGCGAAAAATTATTGTCAGAAAGGAGTGCAACCATATAATTGGTGGAAGACAATTGTAATTTAAGGATACACGCGTTTTTCGAAAGTGAAGCAAATCATCGTCTTCTCTCTCTTTTTCTCTCTTACTCACTCGCTCGGTCTCGCCACGCATTTTGTCCACCAATCGCGCACACGAGCTTCATTTTTGAGCCTGTGAGGAAGATTAAATTTACACATAGTAGCGCCGCGGAACAATACCGGCGTTGTTTGCACGCTGCGGTAAATATTTGAGTGCCATCCCGTCGCGCATTCTCACCGTGCCACGCGTTGCTACGCTCCGCCCGGCCGCCTTCTGTTCGAGCTAGCCAAGGGCTCGAACTTCAGAGTACATACTAATTCCCTTTGCGCGCACTTGCCGATCGGTGTTTGCTTCTGCCACTTCGCTTTAATTGTTCGCGAATCGCGCCGTAATGACTATCGAGCGACCATAGCCACCAAAAGGAAGGTGATGATACGATCGATACTACTCTCCGATTTCTTCGGATGTTTGTTTAAGATATTTGTGAAAGACCAATAAATTAAAACGGTGGTTTTAAGGAAAGTACCTAACAAGGATGTTTAGCCAACAATAATGTTGAGATTTTCTGAGTGAAAACAGACCGTTTATCTGTTTTACACATGATTTATTGTAATAAAAATGTCGCGTTGCGTGCATTACATAGAACAAAATTAATAGCGCCTCGAGTCGACATCTATTCTCTAGGGGGTAAACGCTAAATTGGAATATAAGATATCAAGGAAACATATAATAGATTGGTTTGTCCACTGATAACGCATATTATAAGATTGTGATAAATAACACAATTAAAATCAAAACAAGGTTAATCAACGAGCATAGCAGGAGATTTTAATGCGCAGAAAGAACGATTTTGCTGCAGCATTCCAGATAGCAAGCTGACGTCATTTTGTTATCATTTTGGCATTAAAATGATAACAAATCATCAGTTTATTACCTGGGATTTTAAAATATGCATAGTCCACTATAATTTTTTTGTCAAATACAGAAAATATTTCAGTTGGACTATCAAAATTATTTTTCTGATTTATTTTTGGTTTCTTAAAATTCTCGTGAGCCAAAGTACATAATATTGTCATACTATAACAAAATAGTTTTGATGCTTTGTTGAAACTATTTTACTTGGAAAAAAGATTTTATCAATGCAATAAGATTTACTGTGATAAATTATTATCATGTACTTCAGTGATTAAACTGATTAAGACGCTCATGGAATGTAATTCAGTTTCAAATTCTGGCTAAGGCAATATCACAATAAGTTCTTTTCAGTATTTTAAGATATTTATTAATATCAATATGCTTAGACATTGATTGGCATCAATATTATTAAAATGATAACCAATTTAATAATATTGCTTGTGATTACTATTTTGATTCAAGTTAACTGCTCTTTAAATCGGAATCAGTGAAATTGTACTCAGTAACTTTAGATTCAGTATTATACTTGCAACTGTATCAATCAGTGAAATATGCACTGTCTTTCACTGATAATACACTGATTCCAAGATCAGTGAGTTTCCCCCCTGTTAATCGGAATTACTGAAAGACAATCAATACTCCCTGAGGATTACAGTTATAAGTATAAAAATATTGCAAATCAATGAATAATACCCTGATTCCAATTTAGAGAGTGCGTTTCAAGTTTGAAAGTAACGGCGCACAATTTGAAGAACTAGAAAATGAATATAAAATTACATAAGAAATTTTATTATTGAGCACTAATGTCCTGCTACGACTATTCGTCACCCTTTTATCGATTTTATTCCTCTGACATTGCGAATCTTTTAAAACAAAGCCATTTTTCTATCTCGAATTATTTGGCCTTAAATTCGAACATATATAAAAACAGTAAGAAACGTTTCGGATCAAATAACTGTAAAATCATATTTCTAAATATTGAAGGGATATATCAAAATTTTTCAGATTTTTTGAGTTCAGAAACCCTTTGAAAAACATAACATTTCCTCAGCGACGATGTCTAACTAAGCAGTGAAATTCAGCGGTGTCTGCAGAAAGCTAATAACACTTATTAGTTATCGTAAAATTTTATTCTAAAAGTTTGCAGAAGAAACGTGTGCGTACAAAGCGAGCGACGCACCGTGAATCCAGTACGTGTGCAATTTCTTTGCCGTAATTTTCTTCGCTTGCAAAAAGCCGTGCACGCGAATTCGGCGAATTCGATCGATCATCGCCTCCGTGAGGGTCGGAGTCGCGGAGGTAGGAGAGTACGTCGGAACGGCAGTAAATAAAAATCCCGGGTTAATTTTTTTCGAACAATGCCATCGATGCTCGCGCCCGCCGGTGCGGAGGGTAGCAACCCTTTTTTCATACTGTTCAATCTCTCCCAACTGAACGTAATTCGTGTCGCCATTCAAAACGAAAGCTAATGGTATTGCTTTCCCCCTCGCGGGCCTCGCGAAAATTTATCACGATCTTGCCACGAAGGATTTATCTGCCGACGCCAACGGCGAGCAGAAAATCGCAAAATTAACTGCAAAAATCCGCAAAGAGTCGTGTTCGAAAATTGCAGTTAAAACCTGCTGAAAGAATTTGATATTTTTACTTGTTTTCGATAAGCGCCGATGAAAGTTATTTACTTATGGTTACAATGAGAATAACAATTTAACATTTTTGCAATTTTGTTTGTTAAATTTCTCTTTGTCGGTGAGACTGCTAAGTTGCTTACGTGTCTGCAGACATATATGTATATGACACGTAAGATTCGAAGATAACACGAGCTAGCTCTGGTTGGTTATCTAGTCCTTATCTTTGGCCTGACTGAAGCTCAGCTTCCTCTCTAGTTCTCGCAGTGCCCCTCTTTAGTTTTTCTAGCCGCTCAAATTTCTGTCTCTTAACTCTCCTTGGCCTCCTCTTTTCTCTTCTCTTCTGTATGGTTGTTATTTGTACATTTATATTCAGTTTGTTCTAATTCTGTTACGCTCGATTGAATCTCCTCTTTTGTTCTGACCAAACAAATTGCAGAATTCATACATACAGATCGTACACAGATAAATAGAATGGCTCCATTTTCTATTCTACAAGATGTGCTAAAGCTTCTGCGCTTTTATTACATCGTGAATTTTATGAAAAATTATGAAATACGCTCGTATTAATTTGAGGTGTACCACGTGGCTGAAATCCACCATGTAATTCTACATTTACGATAGTTCTTAAATCAATCCTCTGTCCGTTCTTGGGCGCGTGGGCGTGGAATGTCTCGTGCGGCAGCAGATAACGAAGCAAGCTCATTACTCGTCGTCATGTGTCATTCGTGACCTCGTCGTAAATGAGGGGAAACGAGAAGAGGAATCGTCCGACTATCCTCCTTGGATCGTCTCGCTACGGCCATTCGTCATTTTCACCTCCATGATAAACTGTGTACACTTTGTTCGATACTGCATTACAAAATTGCGTCATTGAGATTAGAAGCCCTGAAGTATATTAGCACGATGTAAGACGCAAGCAAAAAACGATTTTATTAAAATTAACGATACAATAATAAAATTAAAATTAATGATTAATAGCTGAAGTGATTATTGAAGAGAGCAAGATGTGCTGCGGTCGCAAGGGAAGAGCCAATAAATTACATTAAAACCTCATACTCCTCTATAATTCTCTAATTATCTCGTTAATGACGCGTCTCTTAATAGATGCGTAAAACGCGTTCGCCGAGGCGTACAATGCGTTACCTCTGTCTCGTCCCGCCTTGTTACGGCTATCCGTCATTTTCACACCTCCGTGAAGTGATAGAAATGTGCGCGTGAGACGCTTTCGTGGAGGAAACGCGGCAATTGTACGTCGCAGGCGGTTGCGACGGCGATAAGCCACACCGTCGTCGCGTCGCGTCGCGTCGCATCGCATCGCGTCGCGCCGACTTCTCGCATGTCGCGCTGCATAAAATTAACTCGCGAATTAGTCCCGCGCACATGCAACGTGAGTGCAGACACACTTCCCGACACGCACACACGATGTGTGCCTGCTTAAGGGGAGTCCCGCTAAAGTCGTCAATTTTGCCGACAGAACAGCGACTTACATGCATACCATTTACAATACATATGTACGATTTACGAAACACCGGTACGTCACTACATACTACTACATCAATATCGCACGCATACACTGAGAAAAATGATTTTGTTGTATCAACAAGACATATATGATTGAATGCGTTTTGGTGAAACCAAGCAGAATTTCTGGTCATTATAATAAAACTTGAGATTTTATAATTAGAACGTTTAATAGACTTTACTATAATCTGGTAGTTCTTACAAAACTTCTATTCGTCCGTTTCTGAACAAACGTATTGATTAAGTCTATCAGATTTGTAAATGATGCAACAAGACACTTTTTCCAGTGTACAAATAAATTTTCGTGTAAGCTTTTCGTGTAATTATTGTTACATGTCTGAAGGCATTAATTTCGCAAGTACAGACTGTAGAGTTTTTATATCAAGCAAATATTGCTACGACTTGACAGCTCTAGTCGTTATTTTGATCTAAGAAATGTTAAAAAAAAGTATCATATCTACAGCATGGATTTTATATCAAGAATTAAAAAATTAACAAATTTTGTTTCATTCTTAGCATAAAATCCATGCTGTAGATATGAATTAATGAGTATACTTGAATTCTGAAAAAGGATTTCTCTAAATTTGTAAAAATAACACGTAAAATTTGTCACAAAAAGCAAATTCTATATGAAATTGGACTTTGGTTATATTAGATGATTTTCTTACGTTTTAGTAATTTAGCTTAAAACGTAGTAAACAAAACATGTAAGTTAAAGTAAAATAATAAACAGTTTTCGTATTTGATTAGCCTCTAGTCGTCTACATCTTATTATAAGATGGAAACGTCTCAACAAGAATGTGAAAAAAGTCTATGGTCTTGGCGATAAGATAAAGATTAAACAGATATAGATCTTCTTACAATTTTTATCTGAAACATTTTTCGAATCTATAATTTTATCCACTTTGGGCTGTTTGGAAGTCCGAGTGTTCCATATTTTTTTTAGCAAGTCATAAGCTGCAACTCATGAGAAGACCAGCTGGTTTAACCAAAATCCAATTTCATATAGGATTAGTGCGGGGTTCTTATTGAGTTTAATCAGTAAAACAGGACGACTTTAGTATTTTCTTAAGATGCGATCGATGTCGCGATTCACCTTAATGCGCTCGAGACTTATCAGCTGATAAAGCAATAACGACGTAATGGCGTTGAACTTTGCGAAGGGAAATCTTCACAGAAAAAGAAGTAGATGAATTATTCATTGATAGTTACCGAAGCGGAACAAAAACGTGTAAACTCGTTGTGCATACGATGTTACGGAGTCATCGTCACTTAACAACCTATGATTATTTAATAATGGCTGTTAAAGAACGATCTATTATTAATCGTGACATAATTAAATTGAAAATCGCTGTTAGCGAGTGTAGTATTAATCTATTAAGGGCAGGATAAATTATGTGCTAAATTATCTAATGCATAAGTGTTTGTGTCTACACATCTGTTATGTGCCTGTGTGTCATAGATAAATATTCTACACTGGAGATAATTATACTACATTATAGATAAATATTTTATACTGAGATAAATATACTACACTATAAGTAAATATCCTACATTGAGAGAAAGATGTTTGATATTTATGATATAATATCATGGCAAAAGAATTATGGTTACACTGAGAGAAAAAATTCCTAAATTTTAATAAATATTTATTCGAATAATACTAATAAATTATGTACTTACGGTACATAAATATTTACTCTATAAGAAAAAATGATACATTAATTAAATTAGTGGTTCCTGTATTAAATAAATATATATTTACATTTAGTATAATAAATGTTTCATTAGTGCTATTTGAATATTTATTAAAATTGAGTAATTTTTCCCTCAATGTAGGAACTCCATTTTTATAGTTATTAATATAATATAAGTAAAACTTGTGTTTATAGTTCTACCAACTATGAAAAAATTTTATTACGAATTATAATCATTAATGTATTAACGTCTAGACCTCGGTGTCGTTGCGCAGCTAATACAGGGTGTAACCAAAATAAGGTAACAAACTTTGGGGCCGAGCTCAAGGTAATAAACTTTGGGGCTCTCTACACCAAAACCTAAAAAAAAAGTTCATATAGACATATGTCCATAAATCCACTGTTATTGAGATATATGTATAGCTTAAAATGTTTAGCTTAAAAAGTATTATGCCACGATCCCCTAGATCTTAATCCTCTAGATTTTTATTTGTGAGGACATTTAAAGTCCTTAGTTTATGAAGCTCAAATTGTCAACGAAGATATGCTACGCCAATGCACCTTTGATGCTTGTAACATCATTTGCAATTGCCCCGCGATCTTTGAAAGAGTGCGAAAGTCCATGATCCGACGTGTCCAAGCATGTATTGAATCAAATGAAAGACACTTCGGACATTTGTTGTATTATAATTAAAAATTAAAAATAAATAATATCGAATAATATTAAATGTTACTTTTTTATTTTTCCCTATTAATAAGCATTTTGAGCTGTATCTCAGTAACAGTGAGTTTGCGGGGATAAGTTCACATGAACTTCTTTTCACACATGTTTTCGTGTGGGAAGCTCGAGCCCGAAGTTTGTTATCTTATTTTAGTTACACCCTGTATAATTACTTAATACGTCTAGACTAGCTTACAATTAAGCTAATGCGTTAGTCTAGACGCCAATCACTGCATTGCGCAGATATGTTGTAAATAAGCTGCGCAACGATAACGTAACGATACCAAAATGTTGTTAAGAGTTACAGAATAGACCTATTGAATCCTTAGAGAGTTTAAATGTGGAATGCTCTTTTTTGTCAAGTTTTTTTCCCCTTTCGTCAGTAGCGTCGTTCTATCGGATACGCGACTTCTTTTGGCCGTAGCAATTAAGTATAGCTCGTTGGTATCAATTTGGCATGTTTCCCGCGATGGAACGGCGGCTAATTCGCCAGAACGGAAACGGTCTTTACCTTAGCCACGGCCCCGAAAATGGACCCGACCCCGATCGCTCTCAGACGCACGTCTTGTGTGTGTTGCAGGGATTGGAACGCGACGGGCAACGTACGCGTGCAGGAATCCTGGCCGACGTGAACTACTCTCGCCGCGACAATGTCGAACCATTCCACCACCGAAGGATCAGGCTCCTTGATTGTTTCGCGCGCTACGGTGAGTCTTCCCTTCAATCCTGAGAAGATTAGATCAAGCGAAAGAGAATCGAGCAAGGCGTGAAACTTACTAGACACTCGAGATTGATTACTTCTTCTGGCGCGCTCGGTCCCTACCGGGTGTTCCTCGCGAGATTTTGGGAACGTTCTACACAGAAAAAAATTAGTATCAAGTTAACAATTCGTTGTTTCATACATAAGCAAGAATATAAAATCTTTCTTGGAAGAATTTATAATCATAAATAGACATAATTTGCTTACATGAAGAAAAAAATTGTCTTCATGTAAGCAAATTATGTCTATTTAAGATTATAAATTCTTCCAAAATTTTATATTCTTGCTTATGTATACATGAAACAACGAATCATTGATTTGATACTAATTTTTTTCTGTGTACGAAAATTGGATTATATTAATAACGTTAATCTATGTAATCGTAATTGACTCGATTTTCTTTCTACGCTTATTTCATGTGGTCATAATTTCGGGGCCATAATTTACAAGGAGAAACAAAGGCGTTAATTTAGTTTTATTTAAACGATTCACGCAAAACTCAACTGATACATGAAAATTTTCGTAAAGATGTGAACATTGTTGCATTCTTGATGAACAGTCTAGAGATGAGATGATAAATTGAGAGAACGTTTCTTGTAATTTCGATTTTATTTAGTAATTTGCTAACGAGTCAAACCGCGGACTGCTTTGAATTTTAATGAACTCGATATAACGATCAGCCATTTAAGCGACGATCTAGGGCGTGACAGCGTCGATTTTTTTTCCGCTCGTCCGTTAACGTAGAAAGTCGATTTTCACGTGATGAGTACCCACGCGAACGGCAAATCGACTCTCCGGAACTCGGTGGTGGTTCGTCCATGAAAGTATCGCAAAACACCAAGGATCACTTTTTGCGCGTACCTTACGCGCGC
>QKQZ01055757.1:0-10122 GCA_003595255.1 Solenopsis fugax | reverse complement strand
ATATAAAATCAATTTATGGCTGGGTGTCAGGACTAATAACACAGACTCAGATAGATAAGACCGGGAGCCGCATTGAAAAGCTTCCATTTAATCCGTCGGGTCGGCCCGTTTACGAGGCAATTCAGGGGCGAATTATGGGCGTGCATACGGGGATTAATCACGAGCCCCGCGTGCGAGCGCGAGCATACATGCGCACATTCACGCGCACGTACACCGGAGCGCATTAATTTGCCGGCTATATAGATACGTCATTCCACTTATATCTTCTACATTTGGATTTGTTTTGTAATAACGAAGAAGCAGAAAGCTACTAAGATGAAAGTTTTATAATTTATCAAATATAAAACAAATCATCAATCCAATTTTAAATCTTAGAACCTTTCTATGAATTTTGCAATGTTATAGATTTCATAAGTTTATTTGTCATGACAAATTTTCGGTACATTATAAATAAAACAAAAAAAATATTTCTCTGTATCTATACGGTTTATAAGATTCTATTTAACGCACTCGAGTATAACGCGATGCAGTAGCAAGATAAGAGGGAGATGCGTGTATCGCGGGCGGTGGTTTTGTCGCTCGCGCGTGTGTACACGCATTTATCTGCACGCGAGTTGTCGTTGTCGTGCATTGGTCGACCTAATTCTACGATTTGTCACGCCTCTTATTCCACACCTAGCTTTCACTGCTATAGCATCAGGGCGGCGAATGTTGAAGGTATTAACTGTACAATCTGGAAATCGTGAAAAATGCAAAATATGTCGCATTTTTGAAAGAAGTCTTTCAGATTGATCGTAGAACTTTATTTTAATGTTTGTTACTGAACGTTTGAACACGAAAAGAAGCTCCGTTGAAGAAAATCTTATTTTTAAATACTATTACAAAGATTATAATCAAATTTTTAATTAATTTTACATTTGATAAACATAATAAATAAACAAGCATACAGAATATTTTGGAAACTAAGATCAATGCTCTTCTAACGGAAATTATATATATATGTTGTTTTTTATATGCTTAAAATTATTTAAAATATCCTGATACTAGCAGAGAGAAATAAGACAGAATGTGGTTGGCTTAGTCGTCACGTCGTCGTCTCCGGACCGCTTGTTTCTCGTCCGGCGCGATAATGACACAGACACCGACTGCATAATGTTAGGTACAACCTAGTAAAGCAGTTCCCTGCCGCGCGACAAGCATGCAGGCGCCATAAAAGCGATAATTCAGCGACTTTATCAAGCGCGAACATGGCTGCGTGAGATGTCTTTACGACTGATTGGTATTAATACCCATTGTTAAAATTGAACTGCGATATCGATCGACGTGACGTGTCGATAGACAGGCAAATTGCGAGGCACGAAAGCACTTGGCCGTAAATCTAAAGTTAACGTGGTTTTGCTGTTTACTCTTTTTCTTTGATCCTTCAAAAATAAAAGGATTATGTAAATACTATAGCAAATATCAAGACCTCGCGAATGACGTCCACTGTCTGCATGTCTCCACGGTCTGTAAACGTTAATACGCAATAACGAACATAAATGTTGGGGTGGTGTCGATTACATAACGGTGATCAGACTTCGAGTTGTGAGTAATATAAATGTATATAGTATGTCTGGTCGCAGAGAGATATAATAACATATCGAACGTTAATTAGCAGTTTCTCTAGAATAAAATTAGCGTATTAATAATATTTTAAACTGTGATGGCATTAGTTAGCTTTCACATTACAATTTATTGCAAAATGTGAACACATAAATTTTCATTGTTTTTGTACTTTATTCTGCTTTCTTTCATTATTCTTTTTATGGGTTTACATTAAATTTTGTACATAATTTACGTAATTAATTCTCCTGTCTTATTATGTAGATAGCTTTATTGGAGTTACTAGTCTTACGTTGACTATAAAATTGTGTGTTGCTTCTTATTAGTTATCTATATCACTTTAATGTTTTCTGGCTATTGGTACAGTCTCATAGTTCAGCTCTGATTCGCTTGTAATTACTATATCGCTGTTTGTAGTATACATTATTACTATATATACTTTCTCTTAATTTATAATATAACGTTAACTGATAAGCAAGTTTATAGATCAGACTGGAGTCTTTCAAGCAATACGAATTAATGAAAGTATAGTCGAAAGATTATTAATCTTATTGTCATGTCCGAGTGTGTTTAAATAAAATATCTGATACTGGAGACGTCTACAGAGAAATAAGAACAAGTTGTGTGTGTGTGTGTGAGTGTGAGACATATTTCATGATACTTTCTTAGCCTTTGCGATAGTTAACAATTGTGAAACAATTCTCATCGTTTCTTGCTTTTCCGTTTCTCTCTCTATGAGAGCGATTTGCCGCAGCAATGCTATTCCTCGCATTTGTTTCTTCTCGTTCCATCGGATGTTGCAAGGATCATTGATTATATTTTTCTTTTTCAAACGACGATACTTTGTGTCTATTTTTGTGCATGTTCGTTCACTATCGGTTGCTCAGTGGTCACGTTGATTCAAGCCCATCGATCGATCGATCGGTCGGTCGGTCGGTCGATCGGTAGTGCATACTTGCTGGTCGGAATGCGCGCAAGAAAGTGGCGAGCTGAAAAGAACGCGGAGTCCAGAGTTGATTCCGAAGACAGGAAGGAGCCTGGCTATGGATCTATACGTGGTGGATGAGCTGTTCGAGCGAGTGACGCGACGCTTTTGCTCGCGAATGAAAATTCTACTTCAGATTCCGTCGTTCTTTACAATCGAGGAAGTAATCGGCAAGAAAGATTGAGTCGGAACGGAGAGGAACGTGCGACTCAATCTAGCCAAATGATCTTAAATCGTTCGCACGTTCTTCACGCGCGCCCCGTCGACTTCCTCCGTCCTTCGATGTCATTCCGATCGTGCTGCGTTTCATTCGAGATATTATCAATTTAGGAATGACGACAACGGAAACTAACTCCGCAATCGCGACAAAAGGGTACGATGTTATGAAAAGTATCTCACGTGAGCATCATGTAGGTAATATAACAGCGGCATTTGCAAGAACGATGCTCCTAACGTTCGCGCACGCGAACGGCAATTAAACGCGGGAAGGATGAGGAATGTTAACGGATAATTTCTTGTAAAACGCTGCCATGGAGCGTTTGCATCTACGCGTATTCCTAGTATCCGCCTATGCATATGCAAAGATATGGGAGCTGACAAATTGCGTCGAGGACGCTCGTTGTATTAGCGGCGACGGGCATCGTCGTTGTCGCTGCAACAAGGGACAGAGGCAGGAAGTCTCTAGGATGCTCGCGAACGATTATATACTGGCATGATACTTTACTTTTATTCCATCGCGTAGCACAGGCTCGTGCATCGTTACGCGAGAAATAACCATGCGGAAATGTCGGATTACTCGCGGGGTATAAAGTGTTCGTTTGAATCCTTATTTGCGTATGTATTCGGCTCGTGCGATTTGCAATTCTGCTAGAAATCTAATTTACGTATCGTTATTATTATATATAGGAAATAATCCATCTCAAAATTTCCGGGATTCGAAAATTTAAAGCGATATGAAATGTTTCATTAATTTGTATCTTTATATCGTGATATAATTAATTAAAATAACATGTTGCAAAATGCATCAGTATAGAAATAGAACGGAATTAGTGCGAAAATAGCTGATTGGCGAGAATAGCTTCGATTAATAATGTTTTATTGACTGGTATTTTTTTTCTGATAACATTATTAACGATGTTATTAAATTTGAAATCTTTTAGAGCTCACCGTACATAAGCACGATAAGAAATATAAGCGACTTTAAGACGGATATTATCTATAGGTTTTAAATATTCTCCACCAATGACGATCAGAGGTGGTTTGGCAACTTGTACACTGTCGAACAGGATTAGATCCAGTTCTCGCTCGACTTGCTCTCTTTAGCACACTCACGATCGCATTGACAGGTTGATATAATTTCTGATAATTTACTAATAAATAACTTATTGAGCGCGAACCACTCTCCATCCTGCGGGAAAGGTTCCTCATTTCAGCCTAGCTTTCTTCCGACGTCTTACGGTTTTAATCTCTACAGATTTTTAATTTATCGAGAAATCGTCGCGATTGAGAGTAATAAAAGTTTTTTCCCCATTTATCAAACGGCAATTGGTATCCGCAAATACTTGACGATAATATAAATTTATAAACTCAATGTGCGACGTTTATCTCTCTATCTCTTATTAGATAAAGAATTTTATGTAGAAAAGGAAAACTTTTGGCGATAAGCGCATTCTAAACGAAACTCTTTCTCCGGACAGAGTGCGAATTCTGTTGGCAGAGTCTGGTCTCGAGGGTCGGTTCTTTATAGCGTGTTTCCGGTCGCGCCGAGACTGCCGCTGCACGTGACTCCGATACTCTTCAGTTCACTTCACAGCTACCTGTCCCAATTTAATCTATCCCGCTCTTCTTCGTGGTGCCCGCCGCCGTCGATTATCGATACCGGGGGGGAATCCACGCGACCGCAAGACTCCCTCTTCTACACGTGTAAATAATACACCAGGGCAGTGGGCCGTACCCCGACTCTCATTTCCCCCGCGATCTTACACCTCATAGCCGCGATGTAGTAGCCGCGGTGGAGTGATATTTTTGTAATGAGTACGCCTGAAATCGCATTTCGGTTATCCGCGAGTCGTGACTCGATCAGACTAACCTTTTCCTTTCTCCTTCCCCATACCTAAATCTTTTTATTTGTATAATTCTGCTTCTCTTATAGACTTTCGATCTACTTTGTATCAGTTAGATGTAGTTGTTTTCGAACATGTCGAACATGCGTAAACATACAAAACTGAGAGAACTCTTTTGACCTAGACAGAGACTAGACAAACGAACTAGACACACACATACTGACATACCAGTAAAATTTTATACAACTAATAACATTTTCTTCAGTTTACCTTCTACACCCGTCTAATACATACGTTGCGGTCGAGGATCTTAAAGCGATCCGTTGCGGCAAGCACGCGTGAAATCGAATAGGAGCTCGTATACACGGCGGGATATTGATGGGTGCGCACGATGCGTATCGGTATTCGATTTTTAGCGATAGACAGGCAGGTATATGACTGGCGATGATAATCATCTGTCGCTAAATAGTCAAGATCATAAAGCGTTGGTGTCAATAAAACGCGTGCGTGTGTGCCCCCGTTGCCGTGGATGCATTTTTCTGGTGCCGGCGGCGGCGGTCATTCAGAAGAGAGACGCTCGTCTTATGAATGGGCCTGAAGTACCGGTTAGATGTGTCATTAGCATAGGCATGACCCGCGGCGACATCGCGCGTCCTCGTCATCCCGTTAGCCCCGCTGCCTTGCCAGCGGCGAAGCGATCTCCCGATGTAAATTGCCCCGATGCAAATTGCGTAATCATCCTCTAACGATTACCGCGTCGCGCGCTCGCGCTCGAGCTCGCCGCTCTCATTACAATTACGCGCGCGCGAAAACCCGCGGCCGGCTGCTCTCTCGCGGGGTCTCGCGAACCGGGAATCGGCGTCTTCGCCTTCGGGTTCTCGCTTCGTCGATTTCACAGTTCCGTGATCTCTCGTTACTAGCTTTCCGAGCCGTCACGATATGATTGTTTAACTCTTTATCTATTGAATAACAAAATACTGAATAACGGAATATAATCTTGCGATAATCTCTCTCTCTCTCTCTCTCTCTCTCTTTCTCTACATTTTTCAATGAATATTTTTTGTGGACAAAAAATGAAAAATTGAAATGATAATAGCAATATAGTTGAGAGATTTTATTTCATAGGTGGCTCACTGTTTGAAAAGCTTTTGCGGCTGAGTCAGAGCTCTTGTCACCGAACTCTGAATAAAAGANAAAAAAAAAAAAAAAAAAAAAAGAAAAATATACCAACGAGCAACGTGGGGGACGATATACAAAAGCTGGCGGCTTAGCAGGTGTTTCGAAAGTGTAATCGGCCGCGGAATCGATTCTCCGTTTATACTTTCCTAATCGAACTCGGCAAAAAAGCGCCACGGTAAATTGTAGGCGGCAATTAGGACGGCGATCAAAGGGGAAGCATTCTCGGCCACTGCGGTTTGTATCTGAAACGATCGAATCAAATTTGTGTCGTGCTCCATGACGAAAAAAACATCGACTCCAATCAGGTCGATCTGGCGTTTATTTGTAGACCGCCATACAATACAGTCACAAACTTACGTTTGTGTGTATACGTGATCAAATCAAAATGATTAATAAATAACACTATCGTATATAATTGACATTTCTCCAATTTAACTTACCTTGTACGATATATTTAAAATTAAAATAGAACTGACGCAATGTCGAATGTGGAAAAAATGCCACGTTAATACGCACGAAACTCACTCGCAATGTCGGAGACAAATGTCATGACGCGCGATGATCGGTCGGCTCTCTCGCATCAAAATCCGCGCGAGCGCGATCGTTCTGCTCGACGGGATAAAATCACGAGGCGCCGGGCTGCTGACGTTTACGTAGAAGTATAACACCGGTCGAGAGAGTTTCTCCGTCACGGTCCGGCAATCGCAACCCCTGGTGCTTCACATTTTCTGCCTACGAAACTGTAAGCGGCGCTGCTCCCGAAGCGAAGCGCGACGCGACGCGAGACAGGTGTGACCAGGTGCCATGCTTTTTCAGGTGTTTTGTGCTGATGAAAGGGATGGCCTTTCAAAAGATGAGGCTATCCTGGCTATCGGTTTCTTTATTTACGCATCATCTTGACACCTGTGGTCAATCGTCCATGCTCCCACTTTGAGTTGACTCCAACAGTCTTATCGGCGACGAAACTACATTCTCGATTCATGATATATATCCTTGATCCTGCATTAACATGCGTTATCTATGACGACGTTTGACGCTCGGCATGCTCTGGAATCAAACCGGTTTTACAATGTTTTTTTAAGCATTTAGAATAAAGAATTTTTACTAGAATGGATGAGAGGACACTTTATAACGGAATAGATCTTCATTCCGCGCTACAAAAAGCTTCACGACGTTTTGTAATACATTGAACAATTTTATTAATCCTCATATATTTAATACAATATATCAACAATAGCAACAAGTTGCAAATTCGTTCGTACTTGGATCGATATTTCAATAGTTTTAAATCGAATGATTATTATAATTACCATATTGGTAAAGAGGGATACGTTTTAATTCAATTAATCCTATTGTTTTCCATGTTGTATTATAGTTATACATTTATCGCTTTGATGTGAGATATAAATTATGTATTACGCGATGCTGATCTAGCTACATGCATATTTTGCAAAATTATTTATCGACATCGACAAATTAGTGTCGCACGCCGTGCGAAACTTATTTATGATGCTCCGACTATTATTAATAAGAGTCATGGCACCGTTACTCAGCTCGATTTCGCTCGATCGACTTTATGTAATCGTCCTCTCTCTCTCTCTCTCTTTCTGTATTGAGAGAAAGAAAGAGAGCAAAAGAAGATGCGGATCGTTCCAACTGTCAATTTCTCGGTAGAGCGATAATGATCGGTTTTACGCTGTTGTTTATTAGTTTGTCGCGGTCATTGTCCGTTATTGGGCATTGCGATCTCTCGCTACGACGTGAATCCTCGCCGTCGTGGGAGAGTCGTTCGATCTGGATCACCACGAAAGGGATCGCCGCGGGTAAGAGAATCGCGCTTTGCGGCATTTGCCATTGTAGACCTGTGGTGGATGAGCATGCTGTGTCACGGTCACTTGATCAGGAAATCGTTTAACGCTCGGCGAAATCAATGAAAACATCCTTGGGGTAATACTTTGAAGTAATTGAGACGTTCTAATAGATCGTTCGGCCCGACGAAAGAGAGAGAAAGAGAGGGACGTGATGAGAATCTGTAAAACCGTCGCCGCGTCGCCTCAAACTTCGCTATTCCGTCTTTATGGATAATGGCAGTAATTGGTCAGATTTGTCAGATTAAACTTGATGGGAAAGTTTTGCGTAAAATCCGAGCGCAAGAAAGTTTAAAATATATACGATATATGTTGACGCGGAGTCTCACGCTCACGTTTCGCTGCAGTTGCATAAAACTGAACGTGCGCTAGGCGAGCGCTACATAATACGATTATGATGCGATGCCCGGCATCGCGTAATAACTCGTGCGTTGTGCGGCGATGTTGAAGTGACGTCGAAATAGCTTAGAAAAGAACAGCAATGCCCAGCGCGCTGCGCATTGAATCTCGCATATATCACAGACCACTCGACTCGCTTCCGCCTGAAACGAAAGTAGGATGATGGCGGTCTATTATTTATACATAAATGGAAGCCCGCCCGTGCTCTGTCCGCGTCCGCGCTATTTTCACTTCGTTACGGGAGTGAAATTCTTTTTACACACGGTGCTCGCGCGCCGGCAAAGAATCACGATGCAGACTCGATAAATTCTACGTGTACGTATTTATACGCGAATGTGCAAATATACGCGTTGCCTGAACATAATTTTACATAGAAACTCGTGAATCTTTTTAAAAACCGTACGAAAACATATGCGATTTATAAAAATATAATTTTGCCTTTTTTCGACATCATAACAGCATTCACAAATAAATTTCAGCATTGAAAACTATTTCTCAAAAATTGTAAAAATCGAATATAAAAATATTTTCAAATAATTTTGATATTATTTGCGTTTTTATCAATATACGTATATGTGTATTCGTGTGTATCATATTTTTATGTAAAAAATAAATTTATACACACACACATACAGAAAAACTGGGGATTAAGTTGTGAAATTATTCAAGGTGTTTTATCGAAAATTGCACCAGTTAATTTAGTTTGATGATAAGTTGATTACTATTCTAGTATCGTTGCGAGATATCGTAACGTGACGATCTGCAGATGAGTTATGCAAATTCGGCTTTTCTTAGATCGTGGCGGAATATTCCGCTGGTGACAACGTTATCGCTTGAATTATCTCATCGCCTGCAGAGTCGATGATATTCCAAAGAGTACGGGCGTGCGGAAAATTTCCTGAAAAGCCGTATTCGATCTACTCTACCATACATCATACGATATGCATTGATCGCCCCGTCTAATCACTCGCATCGTTCATAACTGACTATAACGGCAATCTACCGATCGTGGACCGTATATTATACACCTGTCGCGTGCAAACGATGATCGACGAATTAAATTCTAGCTTCGGTCACGTTGCGTGTCATCCCCATTCACTCCAAATTTACATATCTTCTTATCGCGTATTTTACGGAGGATCGAATAACTGTTATCTATCAGCGTTCCGCTAATCTTATCACTTTGATTGCAGCGAACGAATTGCTGTTTAAAACCGGGATTTTAATGTTTCCTACCTGTTTACATTACTGTCCGTATCATGCCGTAAATTCGACCTGATGACTCGAGATTGCAAAATGCGATATTTAAATAACTGAAAGGTTTGTTCTTATCATTAGTTGTTACTTTTGGGTCTAACGTTATTGGGTGCTTCACTTTGCGATATGATATTACCATGCGTTTCATTTTTTTTTCCTGGCACGTTCTGAATATATTCCTTCTACTCAATCTACTCCTTCGACAATTACATGTCGTCCACCTCCATCTCTTGCGATCGCGATAGACAAGCGACAAGCTGGGTGGGGATACGAAAAGGAATGGTCGCCTTTCGGGCAGGGCCTTCGCTCGTGGCGTTTAAGAGCCGAACGAGGGCGGGCAACGCCGCCGCGCCGACGAGGACCTCTTTCAGAAAGAGGGACAGGGAAGTACATAAAAGGACAAGGCGGAAACAAGGATGGGACGTGTCGAACGGCAAAGGACCGCTAAATGAGACAAAGTAGGAAACGAACAGGGATGAAAAACTGCGTATCCGAGAGGTAGACAATGACGAACGCATAATGTCGCTGCAGGAACGATATACAATTGGGAGGAACGACAGGGAAAGAGACAGAAGATTGACGAGAGAGGTCCGGAGGTGAGCTGAAACGAAAGAGAAGCCGGTACGTTTCCTTGGCAGGGAGCCCGGCCAATCGGAGCACGGTGGGCGCCGCGGGTAGGAGGAGACAGTTCCGCGCCGACAGGCGATGTAATCACCCGCGGCCGTGTCCGCTGCTGCTCTCTGGCCCCTCCGGGGGCCTCTTCTCTCTC
>QKQZ01055755.1:0-12436 GCA_003595255.1 Solenopsis fugax | reverse complement strand
CTACCCGACGATCCCGTCGGTGTCGCGATGAATTCTCCGCCTCCATGAATTGTCCGTCGGTCAACGAGCTGTCGCTCGTTCCGCCGGTCGGTCCTGAGTTCTCGCGTGCTGAGGTAAATTTCTCAGTAATCGGATACGTAACCAGAGTCGGATAATAATTAACTAATTAAAAAGTTAAAAAGTTAATAACTTTCAATTTAACTTGGCCAATTTTAAATGATTTAATTTTCAATTTTAACTAATTATTTTTGAATTACAAAAGTGATTTAATTATGTATACATATAATTAAGAGGATCCTAAATACCGGTCGCATTACAGAATAAATTAATTTTCGAATTGGTTTGACAGATTACAAAATTTTTTTGTGGAGAATAAAAGTACGTATCAAAAAATTTTGGATAGGATAGATTTTACGCGAAAACCGAAAAAAAAGATAAAAAGAAGCCCGTGACTGGCCATAGTGGCCATGCCCACGATTTTGCTGATACGACGCCATCTCTACAACGTGGACATACACTACGATACCAATGTCCACAGTACACAATCGGTCAATACCTCGGAAAGCACGTCGCCCGACTATTGGTACACCTGCCGAAAAGCGCGCCAAGCACGCATACACAAACTTCAAATCATTTCCTAATGGACATTCCCGTCGCAATGAGGACGAGGCACGAATATTGAATTGTAGGGACGACGAAGATGCGAATACAAGAACAAATTGACTCACCGTTCGCCACTGTTCGCTCCGTCCAGCTCCGTACGAGAGCCAGATTCTCCTCACGACGATTCGTCTTGATTCACATTTGGCACAAACGTATGACCCTTTGTTTTTGGTACTCACGCGCGTCGGTATACAAGGCAACGGAGAAGATGCGAAACACGATTGAATGCGACACGATTTCGCATCATGCATCGTATCCGACCCAATATTGGCACGAACGCTCGACACTTCACTTCGCTTTCGGCAGTCCACGGTACTCTTGAAACACTCGCTCGGATCAAAAACTCGTACGGGACGACGAAGATGCGAGTTGAAATTTAGGTAGGCCACGACGTAAATTTACATTTTAAAAATATGATCAATCGTAAAGTTTTAAAATTATAAAATAATGTCAAACAATTTAATCAACATAAAGGATACGTGCATTACTCAATAAAACACGCTCACACAATATTGGTTCTTTTCATTTTATTGTACCAAAAAATTGCATCTTGTTCAATCATCGTTAATTCAATATAATATATATATATATTTATATTTATATTTGTTATATCTTATTTATAATAAATATTTGTAATAGCGTAATGTTCATTGTTTGTCATTGTTTTATTGTGTTCATGAACCATGAAAACGTGGATTCAGTTCGTAATCATCGTCATCACGTGCTAACTAGAAAGACGTTCTGTGTGATTGGTCAGATTCGGGAAATTTGTCGAGTGAAAGACACGCCAGATCGTCGAATTATTTCTGTCTCATCTCCGTTTTTTTTTTCTTTTTTGTTTTTATTTCTTTCAGAAAGGCCGGATTATTAGAGATTAATTCTTTTCTCTCGGCATACTCTTGTCGTTGACATAGCTTTTTTTCTTCTTTTTGCTAACAGTACCAGCATCTTACATAGACGATTCATACATTGAAACAATAGGTACCTAAGGAAACTTTACATCTAGCTGTAGTGAGGCGCCCGTTCCCTTAAATTCATCTCTTTTAGAATTATTTTTCTGAATATCTGCATAGCGTAAGTCCAAAAACATATATATCACTTTTTTATTCTTCATAAAGTTGGACCTATGCTGTTTGAAAGTTGCTATATGAATCGCGATGCAATAGAAATCACGCGAATTCTTCACTTGTTAATACTTATATCAGGCTTTTCTTAAAAAAATAATAAGTTTTTAATATTTGCCGTTAATTAAAAATACATATATTCATATCAGGAATACTAAAGATAAAATTGATTTTTGAAACATCTCGCTTAATCTCATCATATTTTTGGATCAAATTTCATCTAAATATTTTAATTTAAATCAATCTGTTTTGTATATTCTGAATTTTAATAAAGAGATGCATTATTTCTATTTGAATTATTCCAACTAGTTACGAATGCGAATACAAGTTTTATTTGATAAAACTTTTGACGATTAATACGGCGTGAGACGTCTAAGTACTGCGGAATTAAATTTGCCGCGATGAAACAATTTTTATTGTACATTATTTAACATGACAACATTAACACGAACCATTTAAAAAATCCCGCTCGCCCTTTCTTCATTTTATTGACCAATTCAAGGATAACGGGTCCTTCACGAGCCGAAGCAGCGCAGCTAATTACCATATACCGTAAGAAAATATATGTACCTCTACAGACACCAATAATTCGATCTTCACGATTGTACATGGAACATAGAAACGGTTCCCGAACAAATCCTCCGAACTTTATCGTCGTCATTATCATCACCACTACGTTAGTTTATAAAGCTTTACTTTGCCAGTGTTAATTAACGGATATCTCGTCGATTCCCCGTAAACCCTGCAGTACAGCAGTCTTTGCGCCAATTTTTCTCGAGAGCTTTTTAGCAGCTAATGTAACTCGAACACATCACGAGGTGTATTTGCTCTGTTTATTTTCTTTTCAATATATATATTTGTTCGGCAAAAAATTTCCTTTAGCAGCTCTCCGGTCACGCTCTTCACGATATCGTCGTCAATAAGTATGGCAGTGACTAGGAACCACTGGGGAAAACGTAACGTTACTGCAGAGTTAATGACGATCGCCGTCCACGAGAGAGTTAGTACAACTCCTTATCATTTTATACATGTCGCTACATGTGTTACGTTTGAAAAGGGTCTACCAGCGATATCGAAATCTATTATCGAAAGAATCCGTCTCACTGCGTAAAAGCGGTTGACTGAAGGACCTTTCCAGGGTCCTTCAATCTTCTAATTTCTTCACGGCACGCACCAAGCGACGTTTTTTTTTCTAAAGCAATTCACCATTTCAAAATTCCCGAAGTGATACAATAAACATGACAAAATATCTGACCTAGATAAACGTTAATAGAACGTCTTTTAATAAATTATACGGTAATTTCACTTTCTGACGATATAAATTCCATTTTCGAATTAGTTGTTTGAAATAGTCATTTTATGCCCAATTTCTTCATTTCTACATAATTTTATTCCATAAGATATCTTTCAGAAAATATGATAATTTCTATTAAAATTCTAGTACATTTTGCGCCGAAAGTTAGTATGAAGAATAACTATCCATTAGATACGTAACTAGAGGTTTCAGTGAAAAAAGAAAAAAACAAATTTTTAGTTAATTGACGAATATCTTTATCTGGAAGATAGCTATCGGAAGGTGTGAAGAAATCGAGCATTAGTCGTCGATGTATTCGTTTTCCAGTATTTTTCTCATACTCGCGTATAACATAGTTTCTGAGAATACTTTATTCTTTCCAATTTTTACTTGACTAATTAAAAAAACGTGTACATCGCAGTGTGGGCCGCCAAGAAAGCGTCTCTTCCTTTTAGCATTATGCTCCCTTTCTTCTCTCTCAGCCTCTCTATCGCCATATAGTTGAAATATTAAATCCTTATCTCATTTCCAGATGTATAAGCGAGCGTAAACTTTTTCGTTGGAGAAAATATGACCTCCTCTCGCGTCACAAATTGCACTTAATTGCATTTCGTATTCCGTTTTTTTTTTCCTCGCGTTTACAAATTTCTGCTTCTTCGCGACAAAGTAATTCTCACTAGGCGTGAGTATACGCGCGAAATACACCGGGATTTTACTTTTTATATTTTTGTCAGACGCGCGATAGAAAATGGCCTCGCTTATCTACGTGGAAACGGTTTAGGTACGTTCTCTCTCGCACAATCCATGAGTAATGTTAAAGCAGCAATAACACACGAGAAAGTCTGTAAATTGCGCCGCGAACGCCGATATTGTCCAAAGCAAGAGTAACAAAATACCACGCGAGAAATTAATAGCTCCTTTTAGATTCATTAATTACATCCCCAGGAATACACCGCGGAATAACAACGCGGTTGGAACGGTATTTAAATTGGCAGATCGGTAAATAGCAGCAATTGTGCGCGCACGTTTCATTCGCCCTCACCGTGCTTGCTGCGCTCGATTACTATCGTCCTGTGACAATGTTGGCGTTCACTGTCTAAATTTGCAAATATAGCATACGGCTAGGTCATTCTTATCGCTGGACTAAGTTGGGAGATTAGAGTGGGTCTGTCGTCCGATTTTCGGCTGGATAAGGTAGCGAGGAATGGATCGCTGATCGCGTGATGGTGAAATGAATTTGCCAAACTATATCGAAACACGGAAAAGGAATTAGTATCAAATCAACAATCATTGTCTCATATCTAAATAGGAATAGGAAATCTTCTTTAAAAGCTTTCATAATTTTAAACAGACATAACTTGCTTTTACATGAAGAAATTTTGTATAGTTTCATCAAGGAAACACTGTATTCATCTCATCAATAATAATTTTCTTGAGTTGACAGGAAAGAATTCTCGGGAACAATATCTTCGAATCAAGAATTATAATTTTTTTATATTATTATTATCGAAATCACATTAGGTTCTTTATGACTATTGTAATATTGAAATAAAAATTAACATTTTTATATCAAAATAACATTTTTAATGAAACTTTTTTAAGATAATTTTAAGATTGTCGAACTCTTTAACCATAGAGAATGCCAATTTAAATTTTTGTGGCTAAACTTAGTACAGTTTTTGTTATTAAAATTTTTTAAATAACAATTAAAGATACAGCACAGCATAGAAAAATCATCGCAAAATATTACTGCAATGTTTCAGCGACATTGTAGCAATGATAAAATGTCCACTTCAGAAATATTGATACGTAATGTTGCAGCAACATATATAATATTGTATTAACATTGCTGCAATATTACGTATCAATATTTCTGAAGTGGGCATTTTTTCGTTGTTACAACATTGCTGAAACATTGTAGCAATATTTTGCAATGTTTTTATACTATACTGTGCTGTACGGGATTTAATAAGATCTTACATTAAAATAGTGTTAGTTCATTTTTTCTAACACTAAAAGAAATCTAAAAAAATTCTTAATTATGTAATTGAATTTTCATTCGGAGTAATAATGTCAGTAAAATGTAGCGCACTCTAAGGTTAAAGAAAATATTATAATTCTTGCTTATGTATAACAATGATTGCTGATATAAACTACCAATTTTTTTTCTGCGTCAAATTCCGCAAGAGCGCAACGTCGTTGTCAGGCGACTAGTTATGATCGTACGATCGGGTTCGATATAACGATTGTATTTCTCCTTATTACAACTTTGTGATCGACCATTATTGCAAACGCGTCTGACGCTCATGCCGTCGTCCGGCACGCTCGCTAACATCGATGATATACAATTACGAACGAGTAGCAAAAATATTGCTGTCTCCCTGTCCCGATGAAAATATCTGAAGGTGGAGAGTACGTTTCCCTATCTCTCTCTTTCTCTCTCTCTCTCTCTTTCTCGATTATCTAATTCAGCTTTTTATCTCGCGCGAAAAAAACAAGATGTCAAATCAGGATACGTGCTCCGCCGGCGGAACAGGAATAGCAGGCCGTTCATTATCTTCTTTATTCGCGTCACGCGCTGAAATTCTGAACGAGAGTGCCTGCCATTTAAACGCGTTTAAAGAACCTCTTTGATAACGATCGCTCTATCGACTTCTATCTCCCTATTTCGACGTTCCAAGAACGCTACACAATAACGCGACAGAATTAAGTTTCTGTACAATGAAATTGCTACCTGACTATCCTGGCTCCGACATCCGAGTGTCTGGTTTTTCTCTTTCTTTTCTTTTGTTTTTTTTTTTTATATGTTGAAGTTGCAACATGATTCTCGCAAAAAAATCGTAGATCATATATCGCTGTATATCGCGGCGCGAAATTAATAGCTTCGTTTAGAACTAGTTTTTTACATTGTTTGCCTGCATGGGGGAGCGGGAGGGGTGGGGGATGATACGTGTGTAAATATATACCGTTTGATGAAAATGAACTCGGGCAAAACGAATCCCTCGCCCTTCGATCACATATTGTTGACATAACTTTGGCAAACACGTGACATCGCCCGCCGCCAGCTACTTCTCTCTACATCGGAATTGTCATCCGTAATAAATACTTACATCCTCGCGAATAAAATTTATACGGTGGGACATACTGAGAACACAAAATTATGCAAAGAACCAATCAATCACAATAATCGTAGTTTCAAATTCTCTCGTTTCAATTCTCTGGGGCTTATAATTTATTATCACTTATGTAAATTATATGTTTCTTTCTTGTGTTACGTAACGACTCCTTTGCATCCTTTAAATGTACAATTATTCGGAAAACATTCGACGGTATCTTACGGAATTAAAGGAACGACATAAGCAACGCATCTTACGCGCGAGACTCTAATCGTTCTGTGAGACAGCTCGCTCACGATTATAAAAATAATTGATTATTTATGATCACAGAGGGAGAAAAATTAAATGGCGACATGAAATCCGACATAGGATAAAGAACATGCAACTATCGCTATATTATATCATTGCAATACATGTATAAAAATATGCCTTTAGACGTTATTCAATGTTACAAAAAGGTCTGAACACAATAGAGGCAATGGATCTTCGCATTATAAAACGAAATATTAGTTAATATTAATCTAGACATTAACCCGATATCAATTTATTTATGTTGCGGAAAATTTCATCTTGTAATAATGAGCGAGCGCGCGCGCATAAATAGGGAAATACTAAAAATACAACAGGGTATTTACTCAAACTTTGTAAAAGAATTCCCTGAGAATCGGATTTTTCAGGAACCTTATTCAAAATTCCAACTAAAATTACAGAATTTTTTAATGTAGCTTTGAAATAAAATCATTTTGTTTTTAAATTTTAACATTCCTTAATCATAAAATCAAACAGAACGGCCAGTTTAAGTTTTAAAAATTAAATTTGAAAAAGTACTACAAAGAAATAATATAAACTAATATGAAATATGGCATATATACATAGCGATCTATCTACAGTACACGGATCTAAAATCATCAGAAATACAGAATTCGAAAGGTGATTAAACACACAATTTATATAATGTATTGTCTTCTATTGTCTTCAATTCTTTTATAAAAACTCGCAAGTCACACGAGAATGCATATATACGCCGTATTTATTGCTAATCGACTGTCGACATTTTGTATTGTCAAGAAAAAATAATTAAAGAAACGATTCTTAGAAAAAGAATTTAAATTTAAAAGTAAAAATAAAAAATAAAAATATATATTTTAAAAGTTTTCCTCAGTATTAATAAAATTCCATAAAAATCCATAATTTTCAAGGATAAAAAATTAATTTTTTAAGAATTCCAAGTTTTCCTGGTTTTTTCCGGTAGTAAATACCCCTGAACAATTCCAAACATCGAAGTGAAGACGCGTTAAGCTATCAGTTGACAGGAGGAACAAACAACACTTGCAAAAAAAAAATATAAAAAATGATTATTAAAACTATTCTTTTTTCGCTCAATTAAACAATTCGTTAGTAAAACCATATACATAATAGCTAATATAAAGTTATGCGAATATGATCGATAATATATATAATACTATATATATATTTATGCGTATAACTAGTCAATAATTCTATATGTTACATATACAATTAGCAACGATGTGAGATCTGAGAGCACGACTTCAAACTCAATCGACACGGTTCTATGGGAAACGCACATTCTATGATTATTTTTTTTTATGAATGAACGAAGTCTAAAAGTACAGTGCCGACGAGACATTAGACGCGTTAAAGCTACGTACTGTGCTAACTTACAAAAATAAAGTAAAAAAGACGCGAGTTTCTGCGTGAGAGATACAATGCAAATAAAAGAGCAGCAGAATTTTCCTTTTCTTTTTCTAAGTAAGTACAGCTGAGATAATTCTAAGTATTCATAGACTGTACATTTGTCTTGCCATACATCCAAGTGACGCATATATTATAACTTTGTTGATTACACACCGAGTCTCGAAAAGCACAGAGATATTATAACAATAGCAAATAAGACGAGAATATTATGAAAAATATGACGGAGAGCAAGTGATGAATTTTGAAACGTGCCGCTTTACATGATNACAAAAAAAAAAAAAACAGTATTGTTTCTGATAAGCTACACGAAAACCGTATTGATTTCACTTAATCTTAAAACAGCGATTTTCGAAACGATAAATACATTGCGGTACACGTCGCCAACGGAATGGATTCGCTGGGAAACAGGCCGTGTCTACGAAAGTTCGTCTTAAATAATAACGTAATAATGTAAAGCGTGAATATCCCTACGTATAAATTATATATCGTTTCTCGTTGCATAAAACATAGCTCTTAAAAAAAAAGTGAGCGCAACTGTTGCATAATACATTAAAAACCTGGATAAGCTTTATCGGTGGATGAAGTAAATAAAAGTTGCAAGACTGCAAGAAATGTGCGCGCAATGAAACTGTATAAATGTATGGTAAATATATTGGCTAAAAAAAATCGTAACTTTTGTTATGTACATTTTGAATTTGATTACTGCATTTACGACTGATGCGCCCACGCAACGTAATTACGATGACATTATGATTCGTTATATCGATTCAGTAAAGCGTTACATGTGTTCAAAATTCTGAAGATGGACAACCAATTTATATTATTATGCACCAAATATAACATGTTTTCCATTTTTTCTTATATCTCTTTTTCCATTGATGATCCTTATACATTTTTCAATTGCGAAGGAATTACTGAAGCTAACAATTGCATTCGAAGTTTATGTCTAGTTTCTAAAAACACATTAATTTGCAATGATGTAAGCATAATTAATTTTGTTCCGTTAACGCTAAATGCTCATCGTATTTACTCATATATTCCAATGAAACTCTTTACGGGAGACCCATATAATAAGGCACGCTTTTCTGCCTGTGAAGGCACTGAAATATAACGTTTATACTTACGTACAGTTATAAATCGCATTGCATACATGTAAACCATGCAAAGGAGGGAGATCAATTTGAAACGAGATACTATTGATCGAAGATTATTGTGCACCAAATATTTGTACAATTTTATATTTTATAAATTTACAGTTTTCCTACACTTTGCAAAACAATTATTTACCCTACTTGGTTCTTTCTTGAAAAATTTAAACTCGCTGATATATATCGTCAATCATAAAAATAAACTTAATCCCCTTTCCTCGTGTTTTTTTTTTAATCTGTCGTGCGTATTCGAATTCATTGTCTTGCACATTTCAGCGATGACACAACCACAGTTTTTTTGTTTCTCAAAAACGGAAATTCCCTGAGTCCTTTGATTTCATTTTCTTTAGTTTCTAATATTCGAAATAAACTTAAAACTGCATTAGCGGATGGAAGTACCAATGAATTAAGTGAGGGATAGCTTCTTTCTGTAACGCAAGGATATTTCCAGTTTTTTCACTTATAGAAAAGCAAAGCATCTCTCAAACATTGTAACAAACCAATTCAATTTAATAAGCGTCCTCCTCTTAATAACAATAATCTATATAATGAAATCTATAATGAGTCGAATAACAATGAGATTAAAATAGTACAAATTGACTTAAAATTTTCCGCGAGCGAATATTAAATCGCGTCCGATCCGTACCCACCGGGATCAACTAAATCTACATTCACTTCGAAGGGATGGACACACGGTGATGCTAGTCCTGTAGTTTCGTTCGCTCGTGTCTCTTCCGCGTTTTGCCCGTCCGGTGCGCATCGCTCGAGACAGGACGCCGAGGTCGCTTGAAACATATTCAGAGTCTCGTTTGCACTCATTCTCCCGGGATGGTTCCGCAATCGAGCAGTCTTGGACAGCGGCTGCGTCGTCCCGGCGTCGTTCGCGTGCAGCCGTTTGCGTGGCAGATTTGATCTTTTCTCCGCCGCCGACGACGACGTGGCGATCGGTCGCTGATGCGCAGCCCTACGGGGGAGGGGAGGAAACGTTTGGGAATGATGATGGCAAGGAAAAAGGAAGACGGTGCTAGTACCCATACTCCATCACATTTTTGCGTGTCTCACTGTTGTTTAAAATAAAAGAAACCTGAAATTGACGCGTGACATGCGCACCGGTTTTATGATCGATCGACTGCGAGAAAAAGGAAAAAAAAACACATACATTGCTGAAGACAAGCTCGTTTGCTTTTCCCTTCTAACTAGGCAATATTCAGCGTACTTTTTGCAAATTTAAAAAATGATGAGAATGAATAACGATTACAGTTAGCGATTTTGAATGTAAAAAAATAATTTTCTAAATAGATGCTAACACAGTCTAAGATAGCAGCAAAGGAGTCGTTAGTTGCGGAAACGATGCGATCATCAGATTTGTTAGTCGTTTTCTTTTTTCAAAGCGCATCTCTCCGCTGCTGCTTCGATCTCTCGATCACGTGTTTTTCGATTATCACAACGACGAACGCGCCCGCGGGCGCACGGAAGAAAGAACGAACAAGGGCGAGAGAATTTCCAAAACCGAGGAAAACGTAAACCGGGCGAATATATCAGATAGTAGCTCTCTCTATCCGTTGCATGATACGTTACTGCGTTTCAATGTTCAATCGTAGATAGACGAAACAAAGGCACCGGCCCGATCGATGCCAGAGTTGCCGGAGAATATAATTTGGAAAATCGACGTTGCGTCGATCGACGGATAACCCGTAAATACCAACAATGGTCCTCTCTCTTTGTCCCTCCGCCTTACACTCTTTTTTTTTCTCTCTCTCTTTCGCATTGAAAAGTGAGAGCATCGACTCTCGAGACGTTTTTACAGAGATCGCGAATTGCGTCCGTGCCAACGTGTTGTTTGTCGATGAGCACGTCATAATCATCATTATCATCGTCGTCATCGTCGTCGTCGTCGTCGTGGTCGTGGTGATTGTGGCAATTAAACGCATCGACTAATTAACGAATTAATTCAAGCAAGAGCTTGGACGACCGTGAGAGACATCGCCGTCGTGATAGAAAACGCCCCTCGGGATGCGCTCCGTGAGGAGAGCACGATTCTCCGTTTTTTACCTCGTTCGTCTGCGTCACTTTCACTCTCGCCGTGCCGGGGATGGTCGATCGCCAACCCCTCGGTATATGTACGAGCGACGGGCGACGAGAGCAGCGACGAGTGGGTAAAGGGGATCTCGTCGCCGTCACCAGAAGTGAGGCTCGGAGTCTCGGGTGTAAGCATCTATTTGGTAGTAGGACGAGCGATCGGGGATCTTACAGGGAATCGAGATGATTAAGGATATGGGTACGCGCGGATGGTAATATATTTGGTTACAACTCCATGTCCTGCGCCTCGTCTTCGCTGAAGTCGCTCATCGACGACTCGCTGTCGGAGGACATCCCGTTGCCGGTGCCGCCGTTCTCCTGGTCCCTCAGCGCCTCCTCCGTCGCGTACTTCCTCACGTAATCTGCCGAGAGAGAAGCCAGAAACGGGAAATTGCATTGCGACCGTAATGAGGTTCCAAGCGCACACACGCGGAACTACGAGATACAGGGGAACTTTACTCTAAAAGGGAGACACGGGCCGATTGACGGCCGATCGTAAAGGTCTCGTAATGATCCGCCGCCCTCGTTTCAACCGTGAGGGAGAATAAGGGAACTTATTAAGCCGGTAGCATACTCACCCGCCACCTTCTTCTTGTACTCTTCGGGTTTGTGAAGATACATCGCGGCAGCATCGCCGTTCAGGGGATCGATTGGGTTGGGATATGTTAACAACTGAGGCAGGAAAGACTCGAAAATATTTGACAAGTCTGAAACAACGAAACAGCAAAAGCGTCGTCAGCAATCTTTTTCTCTTCTTCACTCTGTCTCGTTCAACACTCTATTTTAACGCTCTATTTTAAGCAGGCATATATATGGGCGTACCCAGAATTTCAGTCATGGGGAGACCAAAGTTTTAGCTTCTTCTTTGCTAGTTCCAACTTTCTAAGTTCCTCTTTTAAAATTTTTTTTATCTCTCATAAGGAATAAAGCATTGGCTGAACGAGTGTTTAACTTTCCGTCGTAAAAATCATTTTCATAATTTCATTTTTTCTCCTTGCCAAAATTTAGAGATGGCTTTGCTCCTTTCTCTCCTGCGTACGCCCATGAGCATGTATACCTACAAAAAAATACTTCCAAGATAAGCGATTACTGAATTTACTTTTTTTCTTTTAATAAGTAACAGTCATCTTTAATAAAGAATATTTTCATGATAATTATCTTGAAATGTACTCCTCATAAATTTTAAAGATAAACTCATTATAATATACTAGAAAAAAATCATATACTTTTTTGAAAAATATTAACCCTTAAACACACCGATTTTGTAAAATACGGAAACACATTTGCGGGTCTGAG
>QKQZ01055754.1:0-27651 GCA_003595255.1 Solenopsis fugax | reverse complement strand
AAGTCATAGGGTGTAATGGCGATCGGGAGGATGTTTTGTTTCGCGAGCGCGTCTGCGGGCTCCGGACGCCACGTTGCGATTAGCCCCTGCCAATTGTCGTTCTCGCCAATTGCCAATTATCCGTATCGACGCTGACGTTTCGGTGCTTATCGTAAAATTGAGTCAGGCGATTTGCAGGTAGCAACGTTCGCTGGCGATTGGGAGTCTGCTCTGCTTTTTTTTTCCTCCCCTTTTACGGAATTGGTGAATTTAAAAATGGGGACTCTTGTTTGAATATCTTTTGTTTATCTTCGCGAATACTCGCGAATTTCGTGGTTCCACTCGTGTCTTATCATACGGCGACACTGTTGACGTTCTTATCAGAGCTGCATTGAAATTGATGAGTTTGCAAATTCTTTGCTCTGATATGCTTGACGCCCTATTAGATAAAACTACATTGTTTGATAAAGCTGCTGAAATGATTATTTGGAAGATATCTCTAATTTGTTAATGTTTATTTTATTATGTTATTATTGTTTTAAATCAATGATAAAATTTATGAGGCAATTTATAAGTGATGCTTCATGGCTACTGTGGGAAAATGTTAGGGATTTTTTAATTTGAAGATTATATTTCATTAATTTAATTCATTAATAAGCGTTTACTTTATTTTTATCTTACAAATCATAAATTGTGATTTTTTTACTGACAAATTGATTAGTACAGTTCTCTGTATTGTCTAGCACAATATATATGTGAAAGTATGTCATTTGAAAATCTATGACAATTTTGAAAAAGAATCTATAACAAAGTTGTGTGCCACAAGTTTCTAAAATATTTTAACAAATTAAAAAACTAGTAAATATAAAGGACTTGTTTGAAGAAAACTCAGCTGTGACGTCACAACTTATTCTGCAACTTATTTTTATGATTTTAATTTGTAAAAAAATTTTTGTAATTCTTGATTGTGTTTAGCTAATTTTAACAATTTATAATTTTACTATACTTTCATTGTAATATTAATTCAATGAACACTGGTAAGGTATAAAGCAGTTTACTGGTATTTAATGATTGTAGAGAGTTTTATATCAATAATGATAAATCAGATTGTAATTTATGAAATTATTAGATTAAGATTGATTAAGTAACTATCAATAAAAATTATTAAGTAATTAAATTGATAATAGATTGATATTAGGTATTTAATATTAATATTAGAGATTTAATATTAAAAGTATGTACTTAATAATTTGGAGATTAAATCACTGATTTGTTAAAGTGTTTTCTATTATCGTTGATGTTTTAAATCAGTGATAAAATTTACAACACAATTTATAAAGAATGGCTAATGGCAAGAGAGAAAATGTTATGGACTCATGAGATTCCTGAATTTAAAGATCATATTTAATTAATTTAATTCATTAATGAGCGTTTATTTTATTTTTATTTTACTGATCATAAATCATGATTTTTTTCACTTATTTGTGATTTATTTTATTGACATTGATTAGTATAATTCCCTGTATCTATAGCAAAGTTAGGTATGTGTTACAGGTTTTTAAGATTTTTTGACAATTTGAAAGTGATATAACAACTTATTTTGTTATTTATTTTTACGATTTTAATTTGTCAAAAAATTCTTGTGAACCAAGACGCACATCTAATATTTGGGATTTTGTAGCTAATTCCAGCTAATTTTAACAATTTATAATTTTACGACATTTTCATCGAAATATTAGTTCAATGGACACTAGAAAGATATAAAGTTTACCGGTATCGAATTTGGTGTTCAATGATTGTAGAGACAAGTTTTACATCAATAATGATGAATCGGATTGTAATTTGTGAAAATATTAAATTAAGATTGATCAGGTAATTATTAATAAAAATTATTAGGCAATTAGATTGATTAGATTATTAGGTAATAGATTGATAATAGATTTAATATTAGAGATTTGTACACATTTAATTAATAATTTGGATATTAAATTTTATTAACTTTTTAATGTTTGTTTTATTATATTGTTGATATTTTAAATCAATGATAAAATTATGAAATAATTTATAAACAATGTCTAATGGCTACTGTGAGAAAATGTTATGAATTCATAAGGTTCTTGAATTTTGGAGGTTGATTGATTTCATTAATGTGTACATTAATTTTATTTTCATTGACCTATTAATTTAATTAATCTTTCATGTGCAAATGAAAATGTATATCGATTGATATTCAATGATGATTTTGAAGAAAATATTTATAGTAATGTTATGGAATTCATGATGTTCAATTAATTTTATATATATTCATCATTTTAATTTATCGAAATATTAATTTAACAGATGTTGAAATACGTTCATCGAAACAAGTTTTGTATAGTAAAATTTAAATTGCGCGGTTTTATGCGAGATTGTTAGACTAAGATTGATATTAAGTATTGGATATGTCATTAGACATACACACGATAAACTATAATATTTAACGTAACTTTTTTTACACATGTGTGATAAACCTGTAACATTTAATACAAATCTTTTTTTTTTAATTCCAACACATAAGAATAGGCAAATATGAAAATATAAGCAATATAGGCGGCAAATATAGGTAATGCCTGTATGAAGATGCAGGCAAGAAAGAAAAACTAAATTTTTGAAGTTAAACAATTGACAGAGAATACAGAAATCTTTATATATAAAAATAGATTAATTTATTTTTAGTAAATTTCAAGCAGATATGCATCTCTAGATATCTAGAGTACACACCTAGATAACAAACGTTATGAATGAACCCTCCCCCCCATAGCATTCAGTACAATACAAACATATAATTGTGTCTATGGTCATGCGAAGAATTATATGATTACGTGAGCAATGCAAAATTGCAGCTCTTTTCTCATCTATCTGCCATAAGGACAGCATTCAAGTATTGATTACAGCAACATGGTGTGCTATGGGAGGAGGGTTGAAACCAGGCATGGCAGACCCACCTATTATATCTTACACCTGTCATTCAGCTTTTATTTCCATTAATATTTTTCAGACACATAAATATATAACAATTATGCATAAAAGTGTAAGAAAAAAATGTAATTGTAAAACAAAAATGCTTTTACGTAATTCATTGTTAAAAGAATTGAATATTTTAATATTAATTTGCAAATTTTAATAGCATAATTTTTATTTAGTTCAATTAATTATATTTATAACAATTAAAAATAATTTTTAAATTTGTTTTATTTGGGATAATTATAATAATTGTGCATATATAATACTATTATTATTTGGGATAATTATAATAATTATACATATATAATAATTATGCACATGTATTTATTAATTATTTATAATTTTATTAAACAATACTAATTTTCAATGTTACTATATGAGATATTTTGTACTTTTTTTATTTTTGGAATTTTTATTTTGGTATTTTTTAAGAACATATTTTCAAGCATTTTATATTTTAATATTTTTTTATTTTAGAATGTTTTTAAATAAATGTTATAAAAATAGTAAAATTAGGGGAAAATATACGTTATTAATTCTTTAAGAAAGATAAATATTCAAATTCTGTAAAGGTCAGAAAATCCAATTGACTGTGTTAATGTGCGATAGCTATAGGCAACAATGGCAGAAAATGTATGTTCTTTGATATACCACGAAAGCATGAAATCTAGACAGATTTAACTTATAGAATATTAATCTTAAAATTATCTTAAAATAATTTATCTTTCTCTACTTGACAATTCAATATAATTTAATTTATTACACATTTACTAAATTTTTAAATTGAAAGTTTGTTCGGAAATAATATGATAAATAAAGCAAGAAAGGATATTTTATTAATCAATTAAGATTATAATCGTAAATTAAATTTGATTATTTAAATGTATATAAAATATCAAACTGCTTTGCATGTGTACACATATGTATATTTATATATCTTAATCTTTTAACTTTAATAATTTCTAATTGAATTTAACATAAATGTATTCTTTTTTTACAGGTTACTGCAATGAAGTATATCAAATGCGTATGAATGACAATGGGCTGAAACACTTAAACGATTAGCAGTTATATATAAATATCACTATTTCTTGTCAACTATAGGTAAAGTATTAATCAAGTATTTCATTAAATATTATTAAAAATATTTTGTTGAAATATAAAGTTGTTTTTTTTTTAAAGAAATTTCAGATATTTTTAAAATATTTTTTATATTTAAATATGTATAAAATTTATTAATGGTATGTTAAGAAGATATTTTGTAACAAAATTATTTCAGATTAATAAATAACTGAGATTGGATCGTGAATAACACATTTAAATGGAGGAGAGCCAAGGAACGGTAAGTGAAGAACTATGTGTATATAAATTCGCACAAGAAATATCATCAAGCACGAAGTTCCTGCTGTGATTGTTCCCTGGCACTCCTCCATTTTATTGTGTTATTTTAGATTGAGAAGGCAAGATCATAATTCTCTAAGTAATTCAAAATATGCCAAGTATATTTTCTTTTACAAGCTTGAGCCAGACATGGCAGCGATAGAAGAGAAAAAGCGAGTGGGTGGCTCCAAGGTGTCAGCTATCGCGAACATCTTCCAATCCAAGCCGCAACTAGACAATCTGAGTCACAGAACGAACAATATTCTCTCGGATGGATTTAAGGAGCCAGCTGTTCCACTGAAGGAGTCCCCGACGCAAGTAACGGTGGTCAGAACTGAGAGCCATGTGGCACGTTTCAACAATGCGCGAGCCCTCTTCGAGAAGCTTGGCGAGGAAAACAAATCGAACAGACCGTAAGCGTGCAATTCGAATAATAGAAATTTATATTTTTTAAAATTATTTTATCCATTTTTATTAATTATCGGCGTTTCAAATTTTTTATTTATATTACTTTTGTATAGATTTATGTTTAATCTTATTTATTAATTTATTGCGTAAAATATGTTCCGATTACTTTTTAATTATTATTACAGACTATTATTATATTAATTTTTAATAAACTTTGGAATTGTACACATCTATAAAATACATATTAAATTTTTATAATTTTACATTTAAATATAACTTTTTGTTATACGATCTATTAAAACAAAAATTGTATTATTAAAAAAACTAATTTTAGAATTAAAATTTCAGAAATTCTTTCAAAAAATATGAAATAGATCTAAAAAAAAAATCATCTTAGCGTCTCAAATTTTTTCAATTAATATTACTATTTTATATAAATTATCTATAATCTTGTATACTTTTGTAATTTAGCAAGCATTTTGATTCTGTAGTATATATTTTATGTCATTAGATGTCTCTGAAAAAATTAATTTTGTTGAAAAATATGCAGCTTTATCAGAATTATAAAATACAAAATATCAGGCTAAAATATGAGAAATTCAGGAAAGTTTACATGTACAAAAATATAATTGTATAATTGTAGAATTACTTTAATATTAATTTATATGCTCATTTAATGGACAGGGTGGTGGAGCGGGTTACGAAACCAAACAATTTGCATGGTCTCCGGTCTCGCTCCAGTTCCGCGAACTCGGGTTCCGGGTGCACCTCGCCTGCAAGATCCCCCCGTCCTCATTCACCCTCTTCCCCGGGCAGCCGTGAACACCTGAGCACGTGGAGCGCCAGCGTACCGGCCCTGAACGCGGAGCGGCACTTCGAGAACGGTCACTGCGCACCAGAGCAGCGACGTCCTGGCGCAGGCGTAGGTAAAGTCGAACGAACGGGCAAGGAGAACGATCGTCCGGAGCGGCCGGAAAAGCCAGAACGTCGGCCAAATTCCAAGGAGCTCATCGAGAAGCAGCGGAATTGGACTAGCCACTTCTCCAAGACTAGACCGAACCGCTACAATTCCGATCCGAATCGTTCGCTAGTCCAAACCTCCTTGAATTCCCAGAATGCCCAAGGTCAGGCGCAGCAGTCGTCGTCACCGTTCGCTGATACGTGCCAAAGCTCGGCGAGCGGTGACTCTGCCAGCCCAGCCGCCAGATCGGCAAGCTTCTGCTCGGCACGCTCGCCCCCACCACCGCCTCCGCCTGTCAGGAACTCGTCCGCAACCAGTAGGAGGGAACGACCAGCCAGTATCGCCGTCAGCTCGTCTGAGCTTCTGGAGAGTCCGGAGTATGCGACGGTAGAGAGGTTTGACGAGATCTCGCCGACGATTCCGGAATATGCCGTTGTGCAGAAGAAGAAACCTCCGAGCAGTTCGAAAGATGTCAAAAGTGGCGCCGCTGATAAGAGTCAAGATTCTTCGATGCCAGAATATGCTGTCGTGCAGAAGAATACTTCGAAAGCGGCTTTGAGGTCAGCGGAGAATTCCAAAGAGGCTTCCAAGGCACAAAATTTGAAGGGTGCAGCAGCTACGGAGCCAGTTAACGGAAGCAAAATCTTGAGTTCCAGGTCGATGGAGACCGCCAAGGATGTTTCTAAGTCTACTGTGCAGAATTTGACAAGCTCTGCGATTGCGGAACCAGTTTTAGCAAGCAAAACTATAGTTTCAAAATCAGTGGAAGACGCTAAAGAGACTTCTAAGAGCATTGTGCAGACTGTAAAATGCCCACCAGTTGTAGACGTAGTTCCAGTATGCAAAGACACGGTTTCGAGGCCAACGGAAAATTCAAGAGAGAATTTAAAAAATTCTACATCTACAGAAGAAGCGCCAACGTTCAAAGCTATAGTTTCTAAGCCAACAGAGTCTTCAAAGGAGGAGATCACGGAGGCTGCGGAAGGATCAAAAGAAGTCACGAAAGGCTCAGCGGTACCAGAATCCAAAACTGCCGTCGCAAACGAGTGCAGCGACTTTCCTGAGCAGACGAAAGCGTCGCCTGTAGTGCACTACGAGGCTTCTAGTCCAACTCGAAGTGCCTCGACGGACAATGTCCTAAAGAGGAGGGAGAGCGACCTGCTAGAGGCTCCGGAATACTTTAACTGTCCTCCAAGCCCAATTCACTCACCGGCGAAGACCTCCGAGTGGAGGAACGAATGGCTGGCGAAAAACGACGAGATTCTGAAGAGGACTGTGGACTTGAGAGAGCTAAAGACCTCGTCGAGGGAGGCTCTGGAGACGGAGCTGCGTGGCGATGTGGTCAGGCCGGATCCGAGACCCGATTGGGCGAGACCGAACGCGAACGCGAAGAGAAAAGAGACTGTGGACGATAAGAAAACCGAGCTGATACGATCACCGGAATCTGAACTGGGTCTGCCCTCCGCGGGCACCGACAGTGCCTCGTCCAGCATGAGTTCACCTAGTTCGCCGTCCAAGGATAGCAAGGAAGAAAAAGCGGAGAAGGAGATGTCGGAAAAACATCAAACAGGTAAGCTGTAAAAAGAGTCTTGTGAAACGCAAGAACTTTATGGTAGACAGAAAAAATGCATTGATGAGTGTCACGCTTAATAAAAATTATCCCGATGGAGTATAATTTGGTTTCTTTAGCTTCAGTTTATACATAAGACCAAAAAAATATAAGAAAATAATTATTGAAGAATTATTAAATGATTTTCGAAAGCATATTAAAAAATAATTTTTGTTTAAAAAATATAATAATTTTGATTATTAATCTTATATATTGATTTTAATATATATTTAAATGTATTAAGTATTTTTATGATAAATACTACACTTTGCTTCAAAAATAAATCTTTACATTTTTGAGAGGCGTGCGATGAAGCCAGGTGACTTTCGCTGTCGTGGGCTGAGATGGCAGTGTGCCAAAATGCCAAAAAGTAAAAGTACCAGACGCGCCCCCCTTCTTTCCCCTTTTCTCCTTCCCTTTACCGTACCACCCCCTCTTTTACCAGTGTGCCACGGTATTATTTATAGAAATCACCGTGCGGCTTGTCCAGCGGCCAAACGCTCGTGCCTCGTCGCGTTTACTTTGCAAAAGTGTCTCTGGGGCTCTCTACAGAATTTTTGGGATTTGAAAATCGTCAATGTTGTGCTCCAAACAGTTCTAATCAGTACAGTGACTTCTTTGAAGAATGAATTGTAATGCACGCGTTTTATAAATGCGAAAAGAGCAAGTTTGTAAAATACATTGCTATATAAATATAATAAATTTAACAAAAATAATAATAATAATAAATTTATGAAAATATAGAAATGTTAATTTGTTAATAAATATGCACAAGGAAGTCTGAATATGTTAATAATTTAGTGAAAAAGAATGTATATATTTGCAAGTAGAATTTTTTAGACCTAAACATTTTTTTATATTATAAAATAGTAAATTAATAAAAAAAATTAAATATTGAAAAATCAGAATGAGAACTAAATAATTTATCATGAAAGAATGAGTCTTTTGATGAATATGAATTTTTTACAGCTTGGATACTTTTTTTATAGTACATAATTCAAGGAATTAAATAAAAAAGAATTTTGCAGAAATTATTTAAACACATAATGAAGATTTACACAATCTAAATATCGCTTATTATCTAAATATGTACACGATTGATTAACGCGAGATAACAAATTACTTTGAAATGAAATGAAATGAAATTTAATGCTAAGTAGCATTAAATGACTTAATATAAGTTCCCCACTGAGTGCTATAGTTTGATTAATTAATTAAATTAAAGACTATATTCTGTGCGAGTGCGTGATCTTATAATAGAATACACAAGACCAGTGTTTATATATGCAACGCTGCGCTATATTTTGTATCAATTTTTTATTGGAGCGCGACATACTCCAGGAAGACATAAAATTATGTGCCTGCGATTACTTTGCATCGATTGTGGAGGTACTTCGGCATCTGTGCCTTAGTTTGATAAGCTGTTCCAGCATTTTAACGTATACATTCTCCAGTATTTTTAATGCCATCGTAAATTTATTTTTCAAATTCAGGTCGCAACAGCTATGACTTGGAAGCGGAGGACCAGGAGAAGCCGGCCACGTATCAGAGCTGCGTCTCTGGCACGGAGAGCCTCGCCGAGAAGGATCAGTTCAAGTTCAGCGAGACGGACACCACCACGGTCATTCGACGTTCTCACGTGCGCCTTGATCTTCAGGCGGCGGGTCTGGGTCCACGGCCACCCTCTGTCATCAGTTCTGACCAAGAGTATCCGCCACTAGAACACAAGGAGATTCCCGTACCCTCCCCGTACGCCAAGAAATTACAGCAGAGTGAGGAGATTGTGTCGCAGAGTAATACCGAGTGCAAAATTCAATCGAAACCGAACACGGAGGCGAAGAGCCTCGGCGACACTACGGAAACAATGAAAATCAATACCACGTCCGCAGAGGATATGTTGGAGGCAAAAGTAAAGTCCGGCGACGGAGTGTGCCAGAAGACGGTCTCAAATGCGAAAAATGATCAAATCAAAATCAGCGTGAGGGAGAAAATCGCGAAGAATCGGGAAGAGGTCTCCGGCAAGCGGTCCAGCTTCGTCGAGACTGAGAGCAAGGATAGCATAGACAAGGCGAGCCTTCGCAGCCAGGAGATGAACAGCTACGGACTGATTACGAAGGAGAGCAAGGACGAGGAGAAGTATGTGACGGAGATAGCGAAATCCGAGGTCAACAGAAAGGAGTGCATCGCGGCGGTGAACAGTGTCCTGAGCAGGAGGCTAGAGAAGGAGGCGGAACAGCAGACAACTTGGGAGCAGGAGAAACAAAAGGCTGAGTTGGCGAAGCTCCGGTTATCGGAGAACAATCAGAGCTCCTCGCTGGCACCCAGTGCGCAGAAACATTCCAGCAAGAGATCCAACGATCAGTCGGAGAGCAGCCAATACGAGGACAGCGACTCCAGTGACACGAAGACCGTTACGAATGTGGAATGTGTGGCGAAGGAGCTGCAGAACAATTCCGCTGGAATAGTGGAGGTAGCCTCGAAGAATAGTGTCAATCACATCACTCCGGTGACGCCGGATACTATGACTCCAGACGAGGCTGAAAATCTGCTAAGCTCTCGGTAAATATATATCGAGTAAGAGAGAAGAATTTATGGAGTCGACGGTGTAAATGATACATAGAAACAAGAATTTTAGAAAAAAACAGGGTGTTTACTTCTGAAAAATTAAAATCTCAGAAAAATGTACGATTGTCAAGGAAAAAAGTAAAATTTTAATGTGAGATTTTAATTCAGGGGTATTCAAGGACATTTTTGGAATTTTACTTTTAAATTTAAATTCTATCTCTCCTTTTATGGAAAAATTATTTCTTTGATCTTTCTTTCCTCGAGAAATGTCGATAATCGATTAACAATAAATATGGTATATATCTACGTCCATTTACGTATACATCTACGTACATTTACATATACTCTCGTGTGACTCGCAAATTTTTATACAAAAAACTCAGTGACGATAAAAGACACATCGTTCTAAATTAGCGTATGTTCAATTATTTTTCAAATTCTGCATTTCCGGTGAGCTAGATCCGTGTATTGTGAATAAATCGTATACCACTGAGTTCATATTCTTTTTTTTTTACTTTCTCAAATTTAATATTCAAAACTTAAACAGCTTTTCTTCGTGATTGTATGATTAAGAAAGTGTATAATAAAATAAATTTATTTCAAAGCTGCATTAAAAAAATTTTATAATTTTATCAAGAATCTTTAATATAAAGTATCTTTAAATAAAATTCCTGGAAAATATCTGGGAATTCTTAGGGAATTTTTTAATAAAATTTAAGTAAACACCCTGAAGAGTGAGAAAGAAAGAATCATCATTTTTAAAAATTTTAATTTTATTGATATTGACAATTGATTGATTTTAGTACCAATTTAAAAAACCGATATTTTTTGGAATGATGCTGTTTTTAGGCGCTGCTTTTAGCGTATAACTTTCGCATCTTTATACAGCAATTATATTTTTCATAGCGTACCTATATTTAATGGCATAATAAATTTCTTTTGCTGCAATTCTTGCATCTTAGTGATCTTTAATTTGAGGCTTAATATTAATAACTTTGGTTTCCCTTCATTTTAATTCTAATACGTTCGTGTTTATTTGAATGCAAATCTGCTGATTGCCACGGTCCGTACAGCATCCTAGAAAAGAAGATTAGGTGAGTACATTGAAAATTCTGTAACTTGATAACGGAAGCAGATATGTTGCCTTTGAACAATTGCAAAATATTACGTTGACATTTTAAAGATTTTATTATTTGCTCAAGTGATCTGATGAGAAAACATATAGTTATATCTTATAAACACCAGTTTTAAAAAGAAAGAGACTTTTATTAGAAAATTATAACAAAATATCTTTATCCTTAAAATGCCACCTTTTCTGGTTGATCGTATTTGTAATGAAAAGACCGAAAGACTGAAAAAATATAACTATATTTCAATCGTTTTCTTATTTTATGAAGAAGAATAATATACAAAAAAAATTTTTTGTAAAAGTATATAAAATCTATATATATTTTTAATCAGTTAACATTCAGTTATATCTATGTGATGAGAAGATTAAGATAACAGAAACCATTTTTCTTTGTGAGCAAAGACTTTGTTGAATTATACAGATTCACCTTTAGTACGAAAATGTTCTGAAATTTAATGGACATAACTGCTTTTGTCATTTAACTACAGAATTGATACGCTATCAGCGATCACGTAATTTCGTGCGTAAGACAAAGTGAATGATTCGTGAACGTACAAATTAGACAAGGTTCGGCGTTGCTATCGGACGAGGAAGCGCAGGAGATAGCGAGGCTGCTGTCTCCCACTAGTGCCAATGACGCAATAATAGGTGATGGGATTTCTAATGACAAGGATAAGGAAGGACAGGACAGGGATAGGGAGGACCAGGACAACGCGCCCGACTGGCTGTCCGATGTCCTGTCTGCTCCTGATTCCAGTCTTATCAATAGTGCCACTCATGATTATAGGTGAACGAGCTTATTTTTTAATCTGTTCTGTTGCGTCTTTTTGCCATTTCATTTACGTCCTCTCCATTTTCTTTAACGGTTTTGAGCGAATTTTCAATCTTAATGCCAATTATTTGGTGGATTGTTGAATTTTTGGATTATAGCGTTTTTTAAATTTTCTTTTCTCTGCATCTTCAGAGGATTAAAAACTTTTTATCTCCTTCAATATTTTAAAAGTACTGCATTCCTTGAATTTTTGTAATCTGGGATAATAGATGCTCAAATTCTTGTCAATTCTTGGAAACTGGAGGATTAAAGGTCTTTGGACCTTTGGAATTATGCTAAAATCTTTAGATTAGCACTTAGCTTCTCTATCGACCCTACGTTAACTTTTTATATTTATTTCAGTTTGTCTCATAGATCTCGCAGTGACCTGACGATAGACTCGTTGACGGAAAGCCAAATAGGATCAGTTACGGGAAGTGAGAGCGGACTGCTGGGCTCCGTCAGCAGCTTGAACGACACTCATGAAGCTAACGATGACACCGAAACCGAGCATCAGGACGACTATATTCCAACGCCAGGAAAAATTGTAATATATACATATATATATGATTATCTCAGTGTTATCTTTTTTTTCTCAATTGAATTGAACCAGAAAGTACATATATTTATGATAAAAAAAGTTAGAGGGCAGATACAAATTAAGAAAAAAGAAATGCATGGTTTTTTACAACAGCTTTTTATAATAAAATGTTTTTTTATTTTTTTATTTTTATTCTTCATTAAAAATTTTTTTATTATCTTAATTTCAAACAGTTTTGGGGTATTCTCGCTTTTGTGTTTAAAAAGGTTATTTTTTTTTAGTTTTTTTTTAGACATTTTAGTATTTCGAAGCGTAAAAGAAGTTGCAAATTTAAGGTAAGAGACTTGTGCAAAAGTTTTTATTCATGTATAAATTGTTTGCAGAATTTTAAACGCGTTTTTCTTGTTACTTGTTTTAAAATTGTTGTTATGATAACTCATTTAATTTTAATTTGATTGACTCAATTTTTAGAAAATATTCACATTTTTCTTTCTTATTTGAATTACAATTAAATAAAAATTCCAACTTTCTAATAAGAAAAAATTTCGGGACAAAAAATAAAAAAATTAAATTTTTTTCTAAACTTGCAAAAATCAATTTTTTAATTTTATTGTAGTTTGGACGAGAAAGAAAAATATTGTGAAAAAAATATCTTCTAAAAATTATTTATATCTTAAATCTTAAGAATTATTTATATAGAGTATAAGAATTTCTTTGATTTTTTTATTTCTGATAATTTCTGCATGTAAAAATACTTTTTTTACAAGACTTTGTAGATTTGCAAGTAATTGCTCAAAATAACTTTCATATGATTTGAAAAAATTTGTAAAAAACATCAACAAATAACAAAGAATAAATGTCATCAAGTCTCAAGTTTATAACTTTTATATTTAAAAAGAATTCCTAAAAGTGGGTACAAAAATGATATCGAAAGTGATAATATCCCCATAACTTGGATATCTGATTAATCAATCAGGTACTTGTGGAGAATGGCGTACATTATTTCGAGGATGGTCATTTTTGGATGGAAGTAGCGGGACTTCCGGAGTCCGACGAAGATGATGATGACTATCCGTCCACCGTGCCCATCAAGAAGACCTCCAAAGTGTCCTTTGACACCGGTCCCATGCGAATTTATTCCACACATTCTGTCAATGAGTACGATCGCCGCAACGAAGATGTCGATCCTGTGGCAGCCAGTGCAGAGTACGAGCTGGAAAAACGCGTCGAAAAAATGGAGGTAATTTTAAATAGTTTTTTTTTAAATATCCTATAAAGCAAAAATAATATCCTCATTGAAAATTTTATCGGGAAGTGATATTGCTAAATTTTTGATACCAAATTTTTATATTTTAATTTTTTCTTGGAAAAGAATTCCTTGTTACTAATCTTGGAAAAAAACTCAGGTATTTCCTGTCGAGCTGATGAAGGGCCCAGAAGGTCTAGGTCTGAGCATAATCGGGATGGGCGTGGGCGCGGACGCGGGTCTAGAGAAATTGGGCATCTTCGTGAAAACTATCACGGAGAAAGGTGCGGCCGCGCGCGAGGGCCGAATCCAGGTGAACGACCAGATCGTCGAGGTTGATGGCAAGAGTCTGGTCGGTGTGACGCAGGCTTACGCCGCCAGTGTGCTAAGAAATACCTCCGGGCTCGTGCGATTTGTCATCGGCAGGGAGAGGGACCCGAAGAACTCGGAAGTGGCGATGCTAATCAGGCAGAGTCTCCAGGCGGACAAAGAGAGAGAACTGGCGAACGCTGCCAATAGGTAAAATAACGCATTCATGTAATTTGAGCTTCGAATAATTATCATAATTATTCGATTGTGATTTATAATTATTAGTTGTTCTTATATTGATAAATTTTATTGTAATATATAATGTGAAATGGCCTAATGAATTATGAAAAATCTATTTTTTTAAAGTTAAATACTTTATATTTAATATTTATGTGATCAAAAATCCATTTTGGTAATAATCACTCGATTTGTCATTCACTAATTCAATAATATAATTGACATGTTACATATGAGACTTAAGCAACATTACGAAAGTATCTTATATATTTTTTTTGTAACGTTTTTTCTGTTTTGATTTGAAGACTTGCGTCATCTTTTAATTTAAATTTGCGTGTGTTCCCAATGATGCCTTAATCCTTGCTCGCAAAAATTCTGTGACGAAACTTTATGGCCACTCCAATGAGAGCCTGAGGCATCTTGGAGTGCTGAGGGAACCACGTTTTCTGTAACAAGCGCGTCATTTATGGAGTCACAATAAAAACAAAACAACTGACATTGAAAAAAAAGAAATTTATTTTCCATGAGCAGGAAACTCAACTTCTCCGACGCTTCTCCCGACGGCCAGCGAGGAAGCGAGGACATCTCCGTCGGCAGCGGGATGAGCGGAATCCCCGGGTCGCCGGCGATGTCCTCCTGCTCGGAGGGAGAACCAGCGCACAGCCCAATCGAGAACTACCTGTCGCCTTCTAGTCGCAGCCGATCTCCGATACTCGGGTCGTCGCAACACAACACCACGCAGAGCGACGTAGACAGTCTGAGATTGCTCTTGCAAGAGGTATTTTGCGCACTTACATTTTGTATTTCGCAATTCGAATGTATCCCTCCTCATCTGTTTATTTAAGGTTGTATTAGCTATCGATGAAAATGGTGATGAGTTAATGAAATTTACTTAGTAGATTTTAGACATATGTATGAATATGTATGTTTTTTACAAGCTCCTTTAAAAGTTATTGTAATTATTAGTGATTTCTTATGGAGATTCGCGAAAACCTGCGACGAATCAAACTTAATCTCTAAAGAAATGATTAGAAAATGTTATTAGAAAAAGTTATTACAAAGATATTAAAAATTAAGCTTGTAAGGTTCCAGGAATAGGTAACTGAAATGTCGCAGGTTAACTGTACAGTAAGAATACGTAAAAACAGTATGTAAAAATCTTTATCTTATTAACGGTTATCAAAAATATTTCATTAGTTAATTTTAAAATTAAAATAATTCTCGAATCCAGATTACATAATAAAATATCAAAAACTTGTTGTTTTTTTTAATAATAATTAATTTCAATAATAAATTTAATAATTTCAATAATAAGTAACTCTTTGCTGAGATTGTGTAGCTAATACATCCTTAAGAATCTTATTCATTCAGCAAGATGTTCACGCACCTTTTTATATATACGTGTGGTGTTAGTTTGATTTTTTTTTGTAAATAGTCATTAGGTTAATAATGCATTGTCCAACAACGATATTCCATGATACGTAGCGTATATATTTGTACATACTTTCGTGTGTATATGTGTAAATTAAGAGAGTCGGGAGATGTCACATATGTAAGTTCACCGCAGTTGCACAGTGTGTATTTATTGATTTTTTTTGTTTTTGTTTTGCTTATGCGCTATGCGTGCCGTTGGTTGCTTGCAGAGTCAATATAAACTCTCATTAGCGGACGAGGAAGTGGAAAGACTCAAGGCGAAGGTAACGTAATATTATAATAGTTACCCAAATAATATCAACTAATCGAATCAGACTTATTCAAGTAATTAATAATTGCTTAAATTAATAGAAAGTTTAATATGCGATGCAAAACTTCTTTTAGGCATAAAAGACTTATTTTACTTATTCCTATTATACTTTAGCATGCTTCACTTATTAATCTTCACTTTCACGCTTTTTTTTCTGCACTACATCAAAATGCGTGAAATATTAAATGTATATTTATAGCTTGCAGCTTGTGTGTATATTAATGTATTATATATAAATAATATTATATATAAATTTAACTAAGGGGCTGTGAACCAAGCAAGGTATTTGTACTAATAAATTCGAATTATATTTAACATGAAATTAAAAATTATAAAAAATAAATAATTAAAAATTCTTTTTATCATTATAATTTGTAGTAAAACTAACTTTCTACGTAACTTTATTACTTTTTATGAAAAAATTAAATTTGATGTACCTATTTTATTTTTTGTGTATTAAGGTTTTTCTAAATAAAAATAGCTCGAAATTTCATTAAAGGAAATTATAATAAATAAAAATCCTGGACATCACACGTTCTTCACATATAATGACAATATTATAAGTTACTTAAACGCTTTGAAACAGTCTTTACAACTTACAGATGTTACCTGCATTATATTACTTTGTTATATATTTACTGAATCAACTGAAGCTGTTACTGCATGCTTTTATTATCTTTATAGATAACTTTTTTCGTGCTAATCGATATTGAATAAACTTTACCTTTTAACTTTCGACATAAATATTTTGATTACATCTTACGACAAACAGCATAGTTGAATTTAAGAAATTACAATATGTGTGTACAAAGTTTTCAACTATAATTTCAAAAGATAGTATTTACAAATGTATTTACTGAAATTTTTGTAATTTTAAAATTATATTTTCTATCAGATCTCAAGGTAGTTTTATTTGAGAACATTTTGTCTGTGATGTTACATCATGTATTTTACAAAATTAGTTATAATTTCCATATTACGTTTTGAACAGTTAGTAGAATTGGAGAACAGTGGAGCTGGTAGCGAAGAGTATGCGGCCAAGTTACGGGAATCAGGATTGCGTCTTCACGAGTCGGAGAGAGCGTTGGGTACCGCCCGCCAAGATCTGTCGACAGCCAGGGAGATGCTGTCACAGGCGACGGCTCAGAACGCGGCTCTGCAGCAGAAGTACGCCAGAGCCAGGAGGGCTGCCAGGGAGCTACGCGCGGACATCGCAGCCAGAGATGAGTTCTATCAGCAATTGTTACAGGAGAAGGACACGGAGTACAACGCGCTGGTGAAAAGTCTTAAGGACAGAGTACGTATCGAAGAGTTCGACCGTTATTTGGTCTTTGAAAGAAAACAAGTATTTTTACAAAATTTATTTCAGGTAATCACGTTAGAAGTGGAGCTGACAGAGACCCAGAGGCGATTCGGTCAACCGGTACGGTTACCATACGATAACACCACCACTAGGATAGTGACGCCGCAGCTCTCCCGTAGACAACTGCCACCGCCGCCTTCATCGACTAGCTGCCAACTCTCCGATACGGAGACCTCCGACCTCAGCAGCCCGGATGACGGCGACAAGACTGCAACTGTGGAGAGGAAGCTACCTCTGCCGCTACCAGTGAAGGAGGAATTGGATCGTGCCGTACCGGCCCATCGTCTGCTGGACAATTCTGCTGGCAAGAGCAAGGCGGAGCTGGCCAGCAGAGGCGGTTTAGCCAATCGTCAGTTGCCCAGGCGATCCGGGGGCCTTAGCAACAGTAGTTCTGTACGTCATTGATCTTGTATTAATCCATTAAAAATCGTAATTACAACATACAATGTTCGTTTGAGTGCTAACGCCCAAAAACTAAAATATTTACTAATTTCAAAAATAAAAATTAACATGTATGCTTTAAGACTATTTTTCTTATGATGAAATTGCATAATAAATTCTTATTTCAGGATTACGGATTGGACGAGTCGGGCGACAACACAGATGATGATTCCTCTTCAAAACTGACCTCGCAAGACAGCAGGTCGCCCAATGACTTGACATCCAAGCAATCCAACCTGAGTTCCTATTCCAGCACTTCATCCATCAGTTCGCTCAAAGGAAAATCGCACATGGATCCTATACATCCCTCTGCGATCCGGCAGCACAGTACCATTAGCTCGCAAGTTAGGGCGATGACCGAGCAGAGTTGGCCCCAATCGCAGAAAAGTACGTCAATGTATTCGCTTTGATGCTGATCGAATGTTGTTATTATCATAATTTTATTATATGTGCGATATTATATAATCTCTTTTTATATGTATTCTCTAAAATTTGATTTTTTTTAATATTAATTTAAAAAGAAAATTTTCTTTAGTATCTTTGACTGGACCTCCCGCGTCATTGGCCGAACAGCTGAAGCAAGTTCTGGCCGAGCGAGAAAAGCGACTTGGCGGAAACGACTCCTCGAGGGAGAGCTCCGGAGATTTTAGTGATCTCAACAATCCTCACAATAACGATCCGACTATGGTTACGCATCATCTCGTAGAGGAGATACGACAGGCTGTTAATGAGGCTAATCAAAGAGGTAGGATAAAACTCTTGAAATGTGATGAAAATTAAAAGTTAACAATTTAAATTATCATCAATTGCAGTAGTAACAATGTGATCTCGTTGCAAATTTATACTTGTCATATTTCTAGTGAAAAAGGTGTCGATCCCTCCATCGAATTTGATCGGTAGTGGAGGCGCCCCGTGGCATCATCCGGGAAGTTCTCCTTCAAGTTTGTCCTCCGGCGGTTCTGTGAGTCCTCCTGGCCTTGATCCTAGTCCTTTAAAAGCCGGTGGCGTCGCAGGTACTTGAGAAAATTTACGTATTAATGTTTATGTGTCAGCACTAACGCTTCGATCACTCGGTCAGGAATTAAAATTTTTAATTTTCAGATTCGGATTGAAATTAAATATTTTTAAGAATAAATTTCCATCGAGTTTTTTTTTTAATTACCTCTGCGCAATTAATAACACTTCATTAAGGACAATTTTGTGCTTTATTCGCTTAAATTTGCTTTGAACGCATGATTTTCTTCGGTATCTTTTATTATAAAAAATGATATTTTTAAAGCGTTTAACGAAACAATTATTAACAAAATATGAAATATGCTAACATCTAGAGTGCATATAACTATTAATTACTGATAGAGTGATTACTAATAGCGTGATAAGATCTTCACACCTTATACTTACTTTTCCGTCATGCATGCATTATCAATATAGATTCGAGCACAGTTTGGTTGCCCGCTCACCTAAGCGACTTTGGTTTAGGTGACAAGAAGTCCCACTTCTGGCAGAATGCGCCAATCGCAGATTGGTCCAAGGAACAAGTGAGTATTCAATCGATTAATCTCACAAAATTTAATTTGCAATTAGGAGCATATATATTTTCCATAAATCTTTTTAGACATATCTCTTTAAAAAATGAAGTTTGGAAAACTTTTTCAAAAATCTAATATTATGTTATTGTTTCTATTCATCTCTCGATAAAAAATTTCAAAAACGAACAGGTTTCTATTTATAATAGCTCATATTTTTCTAAAAACAAGAATGTCTCTTTTCAGGTGTGCCAATGGCTGACGGGAATCGGTTTAGAACACTACTCGCCCCAATTTTTGGACAATGGCATTAACGGAAATAATCTGCTGCGCTTGGAATCGAGAGAGCTGAAGGCCTTGGGGGTTTACGGCGAGGCTAAGGCTCATCTCAAGCGCAAATTGAAGGAGTTACGGACGCAGGCCGATCGCGAGCGCAAGGAGCGTAAAGAGATCGAGCGAATGCGACGGAAAGCGGAGAAGGCCGCACGGAAAAAATAGCTCGCGAATAATCTAGACGAGTTCGGTATCAGTTAGACATCCGGTAGGTTAATGCGGATTTTTTGAGCGCGAAGTGTATCAGGGTATCTCGAAAGAGGTAAAGAGAAATTAACAATGGGAATTTATCGGAGCTTATTGCAAAATCGTCGGAAATATTTATGGTCATAAATATTAGTAGATCGGGAGAAAATTGAAAAACAAATTTTCCGTGTAAGATTGGAAAGAGGTTTGCCAAAGAGATGAACTGTGGAACTGGAAATGACGCCGTCCATTCATACAGGGTGTCACCTAGAAAATTATATAAATTCTTTTTATAAATTAAAAGTGTCACATTCATCAAGAATTTTATATAAATATATCTTTTGTTTTTACATTCGCCTTTACAGATTTTTTTCTTCTTTTACTATCCTGTAATATATCTAAATTCCCAATTTGGAATTAATTCCAAACATAAAAATTATGATTATATTAAATAATTGATGTTTATAAATGTTATTATAATTATTTCAAATAATTCTTAACAGTACTTGTGTGAAATGATAGTATTAAACTCTTATATAGTATTAATGGAAAAAAATTACTTTGTGCGTATTTAATTATGATTATGCGAATTATTTGAAATAACTAATAATAATTATCACAAGTAGATGTCCCTCATGAGGAAACATTTTAATATTACTTATCATTAGGAATTAATCTTAATTAAAAGAATTATTGTTTTAATAATTAATCGCGTTAATTTTTGATGAATTTTTAAATTATTCTTGATGAGTAGCTATTAGTCTTAGGATTAATTTTAATTATGTTCTAATGATAATTGGGAGCATGTAAAAATTCGGAATAATTCCTATGGAATAATCGAAATTATTTTAATTTATTTTTCATGCTAGTGACTTAAATCGCGTCTCTTTGGGGACACCCAGTATATCCTGGCGTTACCTTCGAGATACTCCGCTTCCGTTCGATCACAATCTGTTTCCTTGAACGAGGTCCATGTATTGCGCCTCCGCATTTACTTGTTGTCGCCATACTTATATTGTCGCTATTAAGTATTTTTTTTCCTCAGTTATTAATATACTATTTAAAAGTGTGTATGTGTGAACAGGCGTACGTGTGGTGTGTTTGTGCGTGTGTATGAATGCGTGTAAAGACTAGCAATTTAGCTAAACGGTCGCGTTCTAAATATCAGTTGGCGGCTACTCGATTTTCGCTTCAACGAACACTGTTATTTTATGGGGGAGGTAAAATCGTGAGCCGCTTTTAATTCTAAATTGAATCATCTAGAGAACGCGGAAAATGTGTAATAAAACATCGTGTCATACACTCTTTTGTAATTGTATGTACGTATATATAGTATACATACTTATATATATATATATATTATATATATATAGGCACATAAGGATTATTCCGATATTTATTTCTACTACCGCGTTTAACGGCGCTTTTTCCACGATTAAGAATCGATCTTTCAAGTAGACGTTCAAACGTCCTTTTTGTCGTCATCTTCAATTTTATATAAACAATGCGCGTCGTCAATTATTAATTAATTATTAATTACTTATTAGAGGTATGTCTCTGATCAATTATGATGGACATAAACTGTTGAAACTTTTGTAATTGCCAATGTCATAAACAATTCTATTGTATGTTGAATAATTATGACATTTTGCATTACGATTGGAAAATATCATGGACCATTCTGTACAAGTTTAGAGGGTGAAAGTATTCGGAGCGCTTACGAGCATTAAGCGGTTTTTATATCGCGCGTACTCTTTATATCAATAATATATACACAGTTTATCAATGAGATATATCCATATTTTTTAATAATAAGTATTAAATATTAGCATATATTGTTTAATAGATGTTTTTTTTAATTAAATTGATGTTAAATTATAAATTTGAATATTAATAATGTTTTAATATTGACTAATATAATATAATAACGAAATAACGATTGATATATAATTAATATTCATAATATGAATATGAAAAATGTAATTTATAGTAGCAATAGACTTTACAATTCTTTTCTGATATTTAATACCATATCATCGTGTTCTCTACGATTGAGATTTTCCATAATAAATATTTTGTTGCAATAAACCGTCTGCGCTGTTTGAAGAAATGAAATTGATCAGAGACAGCCCGTACTTCGCAGACTTGTTACAATTACTTTATATAAGAGACTACTTCTTCGTAATTTATATACTTATTCACTCCAAATTTGCTCAAGGCAATCCTTTTACGCACCGAGTCAGATGTCAAGAGAGACTTTGCATTCTCCGCTCCCCTTATTTCCCCACACAGAATCGTCACAAACGCTCGCGAAAGACTCGAGGATAAGTCCTTCATCGTTGAGCTGTAACTCGCGAATCGACTCGAATCGAGTCGCTGTAAATTCTGCGACAGAATCCAATGACATTCCACGTCGGATAGAACGAAGCCGAGCTCTGAAGCGGCTCCCACACAAGAGGGATCCTGAGCAAGCAAAGCCGGAGCTATAGACGCGAGGACGAGCGTACTTATTTATAATAACGTTTATAATGAACATTTTTCGCGCTCCACTTTGAACATTTCGAAATGCCTCGTCGCGAGAGTAGTGGTCGGAAATGTTGAACCTCGGGGCGCGTAGCGTGTGTAAATATACATAATGTACTGAAATATGATTAATAACGATGACTGTAACCGGTGAGATAATTAATATGTATGTATGTGTGCTGCGTGCGTGTGTGTGTGTGCGTGCGTGCGAGTCGCGGAGCGACGGAAAGCGATTACAGTGTCATAATGTTACTCCGCGAGGCATAACTCTGAATTTTTATCGATCGTAAATCCTCATTAGAAGTCCTCCATTAGCTGCATCATTACCCGGCGATTGCTGCGACGCGACACTTGTTTTTGTTGTTACACTCACAACGAACTGCGGGAATGAATCGTCCGTGTTTCTTATAAGAATTGTAATATGATATCAGTTGCTATTGTGGTGAAACGTCAGTGGAACGATCCTCCTGCACTTCGATTACCCATAGCGAAACTTTGCTTTCCTCCCTTCCTTCGAATACTTCCTGAATTAAGGAGTACAATTGTACATTCACTAAGGACTTTCTTATTAGATCTTGAGGATTTCTCACGCGTTCGGGTGTTCGAGAATCTGAAGGAATCGAAATCTTCTCGTTCTTCTTTGAATTTTCGAACTTTATGATCTTCGTATCTTTAAATCTTCAGATTTATTTTGAGAATTATTTCTCATATTTATTTTTCAAAAATTTTGGTTTTTTTTTTTAATGGAAAATTGGAGAATTTCGTGTTCTTGAAACTGAATTCTTCCTTTCTCGATTTGTTAATCCTTTTAGACTTAGGAATTTTGCATTTTTGAAACTTCGGATTCTTCAATCGAAGAACCAATTAAATTTGTATTATTTTAATTTCAATTAACTTTAAAACCAAATCCTTTATTTTGAATTGACTAAACTCTTAAATTTTAAAACGTTTTTAATTGATCGACTAATTACTGCCCGATTTAGTCTCGATTTATTAGACTGCTTAGGGCCACTTCAACCAACCTCTGATTAATCTAATCGACCGATTAATCCATTGGAATTAACCAGTCGCATTTGTCTGTTATATGAAATGACAAATGCGATTGGTTAATTCCAATGGATTAATCGGTCGATTAGATTAATCAGAGGTTGGTTGAAGTGGCCCTTAGTTCTTCAATTCAAATCGCTGTAGCCTTTTGCTCTTCGATTTTTTTAAGTCCTCAAATCCTGGATGTGTTTCCGTTCCTTAAGGACCTTTCACAAAACTGACTGAATTATCATAAGTTATATAGCCAATTTTCAACGAATCACTTAGCTACGTAATTACAAGAAGCGCCTCACACACGATCTGATTAATCGCAAAAATAGTAAAAGTTTTTACAAAAATCGCCATTTCTCCTTAATCATATTGCTCGATTGTTTGACAGTCTTAGCAATTGTATAATCAAGAGAATATGATTCTCAAGAAAATTAAAAACCACTCGAAATCGGTAAAATCGCAAAAACGATGAAATATAAATTTGTAACTTTGTAAAAAATAATTAAAGAATTTTATATTTAAAGCATTTAAATGTTTTTAATCTCAGTCTTCTGAGGCTTTAAAATGCTTTTTTGAACACTGCTCTATGACAATTTTTTACATGGATACATACCTTTGTATTTCGTTAAATTTGATTCGATTCGAATGGTTTCTCAATTTTGTTAAAGATGTATTTAAACTTGTGTACTGCTAGAACCGTAAATACAATTTAGCGTGATTAGTCGTGAGTGGCATACATATTTGATTTTTATGTTATAAATATCTTGAGCTTCAAAGTATGTTGATAACATTTTTTCCCAAAAAAACGTTATCACGCGCGCTTTTTCCATTCGCTTTTGTCAGATCGCGTGTGATTTGAGTCATGTACATGTTTCCATTGATTTTGGAATTGTTGTTCACGCGTAGGAGAAGACGATTGAAGCGATAAATATGAGATGAAGACGATCATGGAGGTACATGCGGAACGGCAGCTTTTTAATATGTCTACGAAAAGTATTGTCAAACAAATACTCTTGAACGTTTTAATTAAAGGTAATTCGTACAGTACATAAAACTCTAGTTTCTCATTTTTAATTTTTAATGTAATAATACAAATGTGATTTGACAGTTCATTTACTTAAAAGTATATATTTATGTTATCAAAGTAATCAATCTGCATGCTTTTGCGGTTGCTTGGATATATTTGTTTGATCGATATTTTACATAGAGCGCTTTGCAAAGTTTTACAACGAACAAGAACGGAAATCGCGAAAGTTACACCGATTCGAACGAATCTAAATTCGGATATCATGGCGATAGTTATAAAAGATTATCAGTGGCGACAAACGGATAAAAGAATAATAATTTACGTGCCTCTAAAAGGTCGCCCTAAAAATGTGGATTTATTTGTTATGGATAATTACATAAAGGTATTACGAATTTTTTTATAATATTCACAACAATATTTTTAAACTTAAATAATTAGGACATTTCTTCCTTTCTCCCTTTCTTCAAAATCAAAACCTTCCTCTCTAGTAGTTTTAAACATTTTATTATAATAAGCCAATAACCAAACATTAAACATTTTATTATAATAAGCAATACATATTTAAATACCAAGTTTGGAAAAATTTTTTTATTAAGAATGTGTTTTTTTCTTTATAATTATTATAAAAATAATGATAATTTTAATTTCTGAAAATAATGCATATTTTAATTAAGAAACTTAAAATATCAAAATATGTATGCGAGCATTTAGAAGCAAATTCGAAGTGACAATCAATTTTTATTGAAGATTAGCTTTTCACCTTTTATTTTGGAATTATTTCTGTGGGAAAACGTGCTTGAAGAAGAGAGCGAATGCACTTTGACGGATATTGAGGCTATTTTTTCTTTGCAAAAAGCCGACATGACTATCGATTGGCCGAGACTCGAGGTGGAAGACATTAGCAAGAGTGAAAAATGTCACATTAAAAACCGAGTTTTAGAGAAAACGCAAAGCGTTTTGGAAAATCGTGCAAAATTAAGAAAAGGTGAGGATTATTAATAACAAACAAGAAAAAATTTTCCATTTTTTAACTATGGATAGAGTAATGAAAAACAAAAAGAGGTATAATTATATATATGTAATATTGAATATATAATAAGTCACTGAATTTATGAGAAAGAATACAAAAATAGGACTTTGAAAAAGATTACAGTTTCATTTAAAAAATAAAATTGACACTCTTTTACAGAAAAACTTCAAAATCTGCAAAAGGAAGCGATAAAAATACAAGTTAATTTGGATACTGATACGTCGAATAAAATAGAGGCCTTGCGAAACAATCAACGGAAAGCTGCGATGCAAGAGTTCGAAGAATGGCGATCAAATATGGAAATGCCGATCTTCCAGGACATTTCGGGAAAAGTGCAAAAAAATAGGAAAGCGTATAGGTATTGGTTTAAAAAGAGTATAAAGATTTTTCAAAATATTGTTTAAAATATCTTCAAATTTTATTATAATAAAAATATAATAAATAAGTAAAATATTGCCGAAAAAGCGTAAGTCTAAAGAGAAATTTAATTTGACTATTTTATATTAAATCGGAGAATTTTTCTGAAAGGCCTCCACTCAAATGGTTCAAGGATGATCTCGACATAATACAATCTCGAGAAATTGATGAAACAGGAGAAATAAATGAAGAAGACGGAACAGAAGAAAGACAAAAGGAAACTGTAATTATAGAAGAATTAAAGGAAGAACCGACTACTGAAGAGAAATTCAAGAAAGGTTCAATCGTTGAAGAAAGTATGAAAAAAGAATTAATTGTTGAAGAAAACCTGAAGAAAGATTTGAATGAAATTACTGAAGAAAATCCGGAAAAAACAACAGTTGAAGAACGTCAGAAGGATGATCTTCAATCAATCAATCAAATGGATTTAAAAACAGACATAAATCTCAACGGAAATATTGGAAAGAAAAAGGATGTCAGAATAAAGGCAGCAATGAATCTGAGCAAGGATGTTAATTTTGAAGAATGTTCCGAGGATTCCTCATCAGACGACGAGATTACATCCTCCAAGTCTCCAACAAATTCTTTAGTTAAGGAAATGGATCAGAAATCCTTGCAGAAATTCTATACGAAGGTAGAGAAGCAAAGACCAGACCGAGACTTGATTGACAGAATACTGAAGGGTCGATATCCCAAAATAAATCAAATATTCGATGAACCTACGAAGGCGATTCCACTTCCTAGAAAAAGCGGAACGATCAATGTAACTTTTTCCGAACGAGCTTTCCCCACTCCGTCGAGAGAGAGTTCTTATGTAGAAGAACAGGAAGTATGTATATCTTTAACTGTAAATCCTATGATAAATATCTTCTTATAAGTAGATACCCAACACTTTTTTGACAGCCTGAATTCATCCTAAAGAAAAAAAAAACAAAGTTATGACACTTTGAAAACTTGTAGCCCTTTTTTTATTTTATTATTCGCTAACAGAAAGAAAAGTAGAACAAAATTTATTGTCATAGAGAAAATTTGTTTCTTTTAATGGAATTTATCGATTAGAAAATTTATCATATTGTAAATCTTATGAGAATTAATTTTTCTTTGCAAAAAGCAAAGAGTGTTCAATAGATGCATAATACGTGGAAATCTAGAATTTCTTTCAGTTAGTATTTATTAGAAATTCATTTTATCATAGAAAAAGAGCTCGATAAGAGTTAATTTCTTCAGCAACAATTTAAAGTTGGAATTTTAAACTTGATTAAGCACAATTTTTAATGTAGATATATGTTTCAAATACAGTTTGTTTTCAGTGGCTCTCCAAGCAAGCGGAAGCTAGAAGGAAAACAGGATTCGTTGCTGAAAATCTTCGCCCTGAAGAACAGGATCCACAATGGCTGAAAGACAAGGGCGAGTACGTTGACAAAAATGCACATATGACTTTGTCACATATTTTCAAATTTTTGAATTAATTTTAATTATTTTGTATTACAGTGAATTCTTCAAAGTGGAAAATTACTTAGCTGCTATCAGTGCATATACGCATGGAATTAAAATCAGCGACAAGATGGCGGCACTTTATGTGAACAGATCCGCTGCACATTATGCTCTTGGAAATTATTACAGGTGTATCGATGATTGTTCTAAGGTAATGGAAATTACAGTGTTATTTATGCAAAGTATTTTCTAGAAATATGCTCTAAGTTTAAAAAATTATTTAAATATATTTTTATAAAAATATATTTAAAAATATGTTTGTTTAGATTAAATAATAAAAAATTAAAAGTACAGAAATAGAAATAATTAAAAATAATTAAAATTATAAAAATATAATAAAAATATAATATA
>QKQZ01055753.1:0-11651 GCA_003595255.1 Solenopsis fugax | reverse complement strand
ATAAGCTTAATTGACCGTTGATAAAAATATCTTTCATTAATCATTAATTTTCACATATTTTATTAGAATATATCTAGCATCAATTGATTGATATTAATTACGATATTAAATGTAACAGCGAAATATTTTCAAATAATTAAATAAATAATAATTATTTATAAAATGTATTATCAATCAATATACTTAATAATCTTGTAGTAATTAATATTCTTTCATGTGGAAAATATTGCCTCATTTACTTGACGAATTTTAATTTACTTGCATTTACTTGCAAATAAAAACTTTTTAAGATGCGACGACTTACAACATTTGTCTTATAAACAATAAGTTAAAACAAATGTCACGTAAATAAAAATCAGTACCGTTTGATATTTTAATTCGTATTTCTAAGTTTTGTTTAAAAACAACAATTTACAGGCTAAAATATTTTACCAATAATCCATCGGCAACGCTTGTCGCGTTGTCGAAACGTTTTTTTCCATGATGAAATCGCGATGACGAACCAAAAAAAAAGAAAAAAAAAACAGCACGACATCAAAGGCAAACGGAGGGGAGGGTTACGAGGCGCGATAAAATTCGCGCATGTAAATGCCTTTCCAACGATTTCCATCCGCAGAGCGTGCGTCCGAATTTCTATGTGTATGCGACGCGGCAGGAGAAAACACGCGAAAAACGGATAACGCGGAAAATACGAGAGCTCGCCCGACTTTCGATTCCCGTGCGTTTTTCGCAATTAGCTGCACTGCGCTGCGAAACGTCGCGTTTTTCCGTTTTCTGCAAATATTGCGTTTACGCATATACGAATATACGTATCGAGTATGTTTACATGTTTTATAATATTGTAACATGTTTACATGTTACAATATTATAAAAGAGCTTTGGAAAGTTCGTGAATTAGATTTTTCGAAAATTTTCCTCGTGGTTGCTGAATTTTACACGTCATGAGCAGAAAATATTGGTCTTAACTTGTACAGGGTAGAGTTTGCGAAATTGGAACGTTCATGTTAAACTTGCTTGCAACGGAATCCTTTAATTTTCGATATTACGTAACGTTGCAATTACGCAATAATCACTAAATTCAATTAAAAGTCGAATAAGAAAATAACATCCATATAATTTTGGAAGTATACGTTTTAGAACGCAATTTTGAAAAAAATACCTCTGCAAGAAGAAATGTATTTTTATTATAAGTTGAAGTTGTAAGTACGTAATTATGGAAGCTAAGGAAGCTGTAGAATATTTGTAATAGACTGCTAACATATAGCAGACAATGTTATCTCTATGAATTATGGGTATCATCGAAATTTGAATATTCATTATTCATATACGTTAGCTATCGCGTGGTTATCTCGACAAAATGTATTCCAGTTGATGACCTTATTTACGAAATAATGCCGTAATAATAAATAATCTTGTAATTAGCAACATTACAAACTCACTGCGAAGGTACTTGTATAATTAGTTGATAAATTATTTTAATGTCATTATACTTTTTCTATGTAAAAAGATAACTTATTAAATATAAAATGATAACTTATTAAAATAGTCTATCTTTATGACACAAATTCTTCACAGAGTTACTATTAGCTCGTGAATATCATAATTGATAGTATTAATTTCGACAAGGTTTTGTAAAAATTCCTATAAAAGATATAAAAATGTGAAACAAATGCTTGTTTGCTTTTCCCAGAAAATATTCTTAAGTTAAAATAATTAAAATTACAAGAGCAGCTCCAAACTTTGCTTTTATACCAATACACCGAAAAAGTAAGAGAGAACATTATGTATAATACATAAAAAATATGCAGGAGTATTCATCTCAACAATTTGCAAGTGTAAACATTAATTAAGAATGACCAATTTATTTTTAATTCATGTTAATAATTACGAAATTAAATTATCAGAAAAAAGGAAAATTTAATATCTGGTTCACGTCTTGTCTTATAAATTTTAGCTGGATCGGTAGTAGAATTTGGAAGTTTATCGCCTGAATTTCTCAGCAAATTACTTATATATGTAAGTATGCTCGTGTACACGTGTAAACGTACGAAAGTGTTTCTTTATCACGAAGATAAACGTATACGAAATTTTGAAACCTTTACCTCTCTCTCAGCAACATATGTACATACACGAATACATCCATTAACAATTTTACTTATTTGAATAAAAATTAGAAAAAAATATTTTTTTAGTAAAAATGTAACTTAAATATTTCTGAATTGACACATATAACTGTGATTATGAAATTTATTGATGATACTCCGAGAAAGAGTTCATATTTCTTTAAAAAGAATTTATTTTTGTTACACACAAATTTTGTGATAATGTAATCATAAAATTTTAGAAACACCTTGCATGCAAATAATGTAGCAAAGAAATTAATTAATTCAATTTTTCTAGCTTTAGACTCGCATCGTAATCACTGATATAACTATTAAATAATTATTCTAATTATGCTTTATATATAGAATAAATTTTCGTAAAGAAAAAATTTTGATTCGAAAATTATACATGATAAGTAGCAATATGATGACAACTTGACGGATTATCCTGCAGAAATGTCTGCACGATATTCTGTCATATGAGTTCGACTGGCCACGAAAAATATTTAGGAACTGCTTAAAGACGGCGCGCGAATATATACATTCAAGCTTCGGCTTGCTACGAAAAACCTCATCTAATGTGATCCCTCTTCCTCTCGAACCCCTTCTTCCTGTGCGGTTCTCCTAGATATTTCTTGCTGAAATATTCAGACAGTCCGACTTCAGCAAATATTTTTGCCGATATGTTCATATGCGAGGCATGTCGCAGAAAAATTATGTGCTGCTTCAAAAACGCTCAAATCTGCTTTTTTCTATTTTTATTATTATATCTAAATAATAATTTGAATATTTATCTTATCTATATATTATTACCACAATATACAATTTATTCCAGCACTGTTATTCAATTTCATAAAAAGTAAGAAAACTTTTAAAAAAAGTATTTTATTTCGTGATAGAGAAAATAGAAGATACTTTTTTAATTGTGTATATAAAAAATAATAAATAATTTAAAATAACGTTTAATACCCTGAAAGAATCTGCTTCGATACACGAGCATTTCAGCTATTTCAGAGTAATGCTACGAATGATTACAATGTATAAGAGGTAAACACCTTCGCTAACGGATACTAAAATGCCAATGCCTAAATATCGCTGATAAAAACGAAATTGTGAAGAATTTTCATTAAAATGACGTTGTATACTCTATACGTCTCTCACATATCTGTACTCTCACTGCGATCAATAAAAACTTGCATATTGTATACCCATGTGAACAATATCAATATGTTGGATCGAACCAAGCGGGAATTCCTTTAACTACAGTCGAGCGCGTGTAACAGCTGACAGAATTTTTCAGAATAGAAAATCGAATCGTGTTTTTTTTATACAACGATATTCAGTGGATACTACATTATTCCATTATATAATAAAACGATTTTCATTGCAATTTGTATCAATTATTTATTTCAAATGTACGTATTATATACCTGTATAACGCAAACTTGTTATGTTATATGCCTATTGCAATATGTCTCGCTTTTAAGTTGCGGTCAAGTTGTACAACTTTTACAAATCGTGTAGCTTGCAGTCTTCGCATTTTTTTTTTACGTCTCACAAGTAAAACAGCACAACGAATCTTCGCTTCTGGTTATTTGTATCTTCTCCTGCCCTTCACTCCTCTCGGTTAATCGTTCCCCTCACAAGCAACGAGCTCATTTTTCTCGCACACTGAAAAGTAGCAACGCCATAAATTTTCGCGTGAGTCAGTTAATCTTACCCACCCGTTGCAGGTAGACTTAGGGACGCGTCGGGGATTGTTATTTCATCTGATGCAACCCTTTGTGCGCGCACGCGCGCGCCAACACCGTCTTCTAACAACCCTTTTACCTCATAACTCTAACCCTCTAAATCCCTCCTTCCTTTACGGACGGCGAATTCGCGTGCCGTTTATCTCCGCCATTTGTGGAAAATGCATCGACGCACGGCGGAAGCGCCATAAATTTCACCACCGGTACCACGAGTGATCCAAATCGAGGGCGGATACTGGCGCGATCGCGGGCGCACCGATGGATTGAGAGTCATCGCCGGTCGAAAATGAACTCTCTCCGGTGATTATTCAATACTTATTGTCGTGACAAAATGCAAAATCGAGTGTCGTATAATTCAACGTATTCCCTACGCGTTTTCAGTAACTATGCGTATTACAATAAAATAAACAGCATTACAATAAATTCGGCAACAAGAAATCATCTATGCATGACTTTACGTACGAATCAAGTGCGTGTAATATTTACATGTAATGATTTATCACATTTTTAATTTTTTTAAAATTTTACAAATTAATTGAATGATAATAAAAACACTGAATATTTCTTAATCTGAATTAATTAATTTAAAACGTTTCTTAAACATTTAAAAGATTATTTCAATCTGTAATATACATGATCTTGAAATAGTTGCAAAATGTTTATTTTGCAAATATAAATAATATAAGATTTCTGATGTTATAAAATTATGTATTATAAATTTTCATGAAAAGTTAAGTTTGTGATAGCAAAGTATAACATTAAAAGCAAAAGCAGATGTAAAATTAAGTAATAAGACAAGTTTCTGAAATTAAAGATGTAAGCGCGCGAGTATAGCTTCAGAAAGACATTCAAAAAGTAAAGAGTTCTCTTGAGAACTTATCCCACTTATGTATGCAACAAATGTAGCCTTTATATCGGAAATAAGATTTAATAAAATATTAATGAAAATAAATTACGATAATTTAATTCCTTCAGAAGATAGAATATAATTGTTATAAATATCATTATGATATTTAATAGTTACTTCATCATATATATATAAAATAACTTTTAAACTTTATTTTATAAAAGATGTGCTTACTTTTTATTATAAAATTCTTTATATAAAACTGAATTGTACATTTTTAATAAAGGATGACGATTATTGCTTTCTAGGTTGCGTAAAAGGGTCACGCTGCATCACTTTACCTCTAGTACGTCTTTTTTAATATAACTTCGACGTTTTAACTGAAAAGAGAACGATTGGAGAAGTTCGCGATATAAAAGTGCAATTTAAAAAATACGAAAGTAACTTCCGATACTTCTCACGACATTAAACGGGTGCATCGATGCACCAAATGGAACGTTCAGAAGCTCGATATCAACGTGATTACAGTCGTTCCTCCGAAGATCAGATCCAGTAAACATTCGGGGATACGTGCTCAAGCGGTGTTGGACGATATTGCTTTACGTCGAAAGCAATTCATTCGATCAATCGGTTCAATCCATTGTTTAATGCGAAAGCAAGAGAGAGAAAGAAAGAGAGAGAGAGAGAGAGAGAAATCGTTATATAAGCACAGCTTTTGTTCCGAAGTATGCCTCTTCAATCATAAGCAAGGCTACTCCTCTTCTGATTTTCACTAGAAGTGAAAAGCAGGTGCGCATAGTCACTTTTCCCTTAATAGCGATTACATGTTTGGAAATGCTACTTTCCAATCATGCTAATTTATGATTGAACTAAATCGATTTGTTACGACAACAAATTAGAATTTCCAATATTCTAGTATTTGTAATTGTGAATCTATCAGGTTTAAATCAGGTTTATTTTACGTGTAACTTGATCCATCATTATTTCAATTTATTCAGGAAAGCCTGTTGTAATCAATGCCTTTTTAACAAAACAAGACAAGAACAATGCCTCAAAATATTCTCGCAAATTACTATGAATAATTAACAAATACATTAATTTTGTTATTTGTATAATTAGTGTATTATTCAATTTCTGAAACTCATACCTTGGAAAGAGGCACTTATAGAAACAATTTGATACTTCTATACGTAACAGCCAATTCTAAAGAAGACAAAAAATATGAAACTGAAAATATGAACTTTTTTCGCTCCATTATTGTACGGATACTAATTGCAATTTCATGCAATTTCCGCCTTTTTTATAGCTGTACTAGGTAATCCGATAAATATTCCATCATTGTTCAGAGTTGGATCGAAAGTCCATCGTTTCCATTTCGAGATATCACGTCGATTCATTCAAACCCAATCGATTGATACTTCCACCTAATGAACTAAGCACAATACTCTGTGCAGACGATATCAGGTCGCCTTTCCGAAGAAAATCGTTCTTTTCACGCCCGTAAACGGGAATTTATAGCGGTGCGATAAAATTCGGCTTCAATGGCCGACAAGGCAGTAAACTCTCGAGCCATGGCTCTTTTAATAGAGACCGCAAAAAGTTAATTAAAAAATAGACACGAGGAAAATTGGCGACGCTTTTTACCCTACAAACGCGAATGTAAAATCGAACTCGGTTTGTAAAAGTTATTTGCGTACTAATTGATGCTTACGTAATTTGACAGTTTTTCCTATTCGCAATATTTCGTGCAAGTTTGTGAAAGAGTTAATAAACAAAATCGCAGCGAACCGCAAAGTGGGCGATATTTTTTCTTCTACGTATCATGCACGTGGTGCATGCTCTCATATAGGCGGTATTTAAACTGCACTTCCTCACACGCGAATGTTTTACGCGCGGTGACCGTAAAATTAGTCCCGACGGGCTAATTTTCGCGTTGTTCTCACATCCGCTGCAAGGATCAACATGCATAAAAAATGCAGCGCACCTATTTCGCCGATTTTTATGTTCACAAAAGTTAGTCGCGAAAAGCGTAAGACAGGTGCATATTTCAAAGCACGCAGTTAGATTTTCTAGTCTTTGACAATCTAGAGAATAAATTTCGCAACAATGTAGATGACGAAATTTATCGATATTGCACAGAAGAAATGTCATGAAACTATTCCGATTAGAACCAACCTTCCGTTAGTACGCAACATGTCAGAAGCTTGGAATCGTTTCGAAAACTATTCAAACGGTCGTGATAGGATAACGGCTGAAAAACGGGAACCATTCGATTGGACACCTTTTCGAACGCTTACACGATAGGTTCCCAAAAGCATATTTATCGGATCAATCGGCGCGATAAATCGACGCTTTGTCCCGGACTAACTCGTGTACGTTTCCGATAGCTTAACTTGTTAGTTAGTTAATGTCGCAACGCACAACGTATTGTGCAACGCATAAACGCCGAAGCAAATGTTGCATAATGCAACTCGCGTGAGGTACTGGTCGCTGAAAAGGGAAATTCTAATGCGTTCGAGATATTGTAGTCGATTCAAATGACCTTATACTGATCCCGCGGGACATACGGAATTTCGAAAGAGGCGGTCGCACTATGGCGTATCGCTGGGATGTTAAATAATCTGGATATTCTTTCTTCTTATTTTCACGAACATAACTTACAAAATAGAATTAGTTTCTTCTTAATCAAGTTAGTATGCAAATCGCAACATCGCTTACTTTTTTAAAATAAAAATAACCTCGAAGAATATAGTAATTACATTTCTTACAATGTAACCGTAATGCAAACAGTTATTCGTGATCCGTAATTATGGGAAATAATGATTACATGATTTTACCTCGCGTTTAGCAAATAACAAAGTAGCACAAGGTGGCATTTTGTTCTACTAAACGTGATATCGTGCTTTACAAGAGGCAATCGATGTCATAAATCGAGTATAAAAAGTGGAGATTATTTCTACTACTTCTAATATTCTCAAACGCGAGCGCACGACAAAGTTTATTAAACATGCACACACAATATACACATGGAATATTTTATTTTATCTTATGAATTTTGCATTTTCGGATTATCTCGAATGCTCACACATACACTAAACTAAGCTTTTTGCTATCTCCTGCACAGATACGTCAGTTCGACATTAACAATGGCTTTTCTTACCGTATCGATTCGTATTTCTATCGAAGCGCAATTGCGCGATACGATATTGATAAATGTTATCAGATAAAACGATGCTAAACAACTAGGTCTGAGGTAATTTATACGTACTAAAGAGAAATACTAACATGTAAAGAGAATTGTATAAGAAAAAATGTATCAGTATAAAAATAAATATTAAAGAGTTATTGCAGATAAATATTAATACCATTAATCTTCCAGTGGAGGAAGAGTTAACTGAAATGTACATTTATTTTCTCTCTCTCTCTCTCTCTCNTCTCTCTCTCTCTCTCTCTCTCTCTCTCTCTTCACAAGTAGTTATTATACCACTGTTATTTTGCGAAACGTTTACATGAACACGAACAGAGTAGCTGAAAGATATAAAACGTGTTTCGTTCTCTAAAGTAACTATCCTAAATTTAATCGTAGCTTATCCGCCAACAAAAATAAATTAACGGATACACTAAAGTTCTTCACTTCCGTGGCGAAGTCAATTTCCAACGGCGGATCCTTTTGCAGTCTGGCAAATGAGAAAACTAAAATAACGCGGATGTATAAACCAGCCAGTTCAACGGTACGAGTCGGAAACAAAGTGAACGAGACGGTCGAAAGCGTAACTCGCAGTCGAGACGAAAGTGCGAAGAAGAATCTTACGCGATCTAACTTAGTGGAAAAATAGTTCCGCTTGGATAGAGTGCTTCAGATAAAACAAGTGCTCGAATAGAAGCAATAAATACAGATATCAAAATCAAAGGCGGCCATTAATCTCGGCAATGTTAGATCTATTATTTTTAATCTTCTTGAACGAGCTGTGAAATGAATAAATATGCATCATCTGCTTCATCTATTGATTCGTTAATAAATTAAATTGATTTTCAATCAATTGAAATTGTCGTGAGAATTTTCCGACAAGTTGTACGTCAAGCACCAAACTTTAAGAATATAGAGTATGAATTAAACTACCGAGAATCTCTTGGCAAATAGCACTGAAGATTGAAGTCAATGGATTTGTTCTTTTCTCATCTAGATGCATGTACGTGAATATACAAGTATATACACGTACAACTTATACAAGTTTGAAGGACTTGGAGATGATATCCAATATTACAGCTCCGGAGCAGTCTTCGAGTATTCTATGAAAGTTGCGAGCTTCTACATAAATACTTTACAAGAAATCTATATTCACGCAAGGGGCTGTAGATGACAATGGAAACTAAAGCAATTCTCGGAATATTCTGTTTAAGAGATATGAGCGTTTAGATATATTTACGTAAACTGCGGGAGCCTGTACGCGATATTGCTGACGAGTTAAGAAACTTTGCCGTATTATACAGCAATATTTCTCTCCCTATCATACTACAATAGTTAGAATAGCGCGAGTGTTTCCGATGTGCAATAAACTTCTCTATCGCAAAAAAGACGTCAAGTATGCGCTACTGAATGTGCAAAGTGCAACGCAATAAGCAAACCTCGGAATGAAAGCCATTCTACCGTGGCAACATCTTCTTCCTCCGTGCATTATTTCTTTTCCGTTGCAGCTCGTTTCTCGCGTAACACCCGTTGCACTCGCATTACAAGCAAGACGCGCTCGACTCCGCGTCGAATTAGAGACAACGAGGTGGAAGAAGAATCGCTTATTACGCGACCGGCATGTCGCTATCCAGCGAACAGCTGATTGCATATTATTTCATTGCAGTAGCTTCGATTAAAGTAAACATCGTTCGGGAATGGGCATGGCTGGCCACACGACTGTGAAATTATGGAGATACATTCGCATCACGTGGTACGAACGTATCGGTTCTTATTATACTTTTGTACTATTTTTAGGTGAAAACTTCCCAGGATACTTATTTGTCTCAGAAATATTACAAACATTAAATATTATATATATATTATATAACAATAAACTTAATTTTAGAATATAAAAATTTATTTATTCTTTAAATTCCTACCGTCAACATTAAAAGTTTTTAATTTATGTTTAAAGAATTTGTAGTAATGAAAGTAATTAGAAGCAAGTATTATATTGAATTTTTTCCAAATCAATAATATATAAAAAATTGGTTTATTTGCTTGAAAGAATTTTATTTTCTATGTAAATCAACGTGAGAGTTACCATTCCACTTTACGCGCTTAGGAATTAGTTTTACACTTCACACACGATGGATAAATCTACAATTCAAGGAATTAACTTATAATCATATAAGCGTATGGACCGTGACGCAGCTCTATGATTGAATGTCGAAAAATCCGGCGGGTTACATAATGCATGAGAACCGTCTCCGTCCGACTGACGCGAGAGTCATTCTGGTTTTATGGTGGCTTCTGACTCACTTCTACGCGTCCGCGAGCAGCTTTCACGGTGCAAAATCCAATTTCCTATTACTTACATTCGAATCTCAATATTTTATGGACTAAAGGAATATCGAACCGCGTAAGGAGTATCGAACTATAGTCGAAGAGGAGATTCTATTCATTAAAACATCACGTACGAGAACTTTGAATTAGGTGAACCATATAAATTTGTACTTTAAGAAGCTATAGAATTAATTCATTCTGTAGCTATATTTTCAACATTATAAATATATAGTGTTTTAAGTTTCATTATATCTGACAAAATTATCATACACTGCTATTGTTTTAACCGAATTGAGCTTATTGAAATTTTGTTTCCATTAAAAGTATCGAGAGTGCAAGTTCCATTCCAATTAAAATCGTCGAACTCTCTTTCGGTTTGCTCGGTAAACTAGGGCTTGCAAAAGAGAAGAAAAAATCTTTCAAGCGCGCTACTCACATTCACGAAACGCACAATGCGAAACCGACTGCGTGGTTTGCATACAAAATACGATGTACGTTCGAGCGTTACACTTCTCTGCTTCCTTTCTTGTTTTTTTTTTTTACAACCATCGTTGCATTCGACAGACCAACAATTGGTTCTTCGCTCTGTGATTAAGCTACTCAACATTTCAACACAGAATTGGATTAAGATACAAAACATCATTAATTTTAGTTAAATTATAAAATATTTAGTTTATTTCATGATGAATCATATAGATTGAGATTATGATATAAATTGTTTATGTTTAAAATCTTTCGTTCTCTACTTTTGTGTAACTTTCTCATTTACATACTTGTATATTCTGAAAAATGTGCTATATTACAAAATTGCTAAATTCAATATACATGTGTATTAATCTTTTTTAAATATATAGAAAATTTTTTCTTATCTCCCTAAATGCGTATTTCAAATGCGCAATAAAAAACTGTTGTTTCTATGTTTAAATATTAAATTACGCATAACATATTGTAATTAATAGTACAAAGAAAATGAAAATTTTCATATACTTAAATTCACTCACACGAAATTATGGAATAGCTGAATCCAATCCTGCTTATTAACAAAATATGCAAGCGCACTTATGCCTTCACGGCTTTATGAATAAATGTATTTGCGCCTTTGTGTCCTTTATGAATATATGTAAGCGGGATTTCAAACCAACAGAAATGGTATGCTGCATTTTCGGCGCGGATATACTTCGACCAGCAGAAAAATTCGGTCGTGGAAAAGTTTGATATGGGGGCGGTATAAATTTCATTCCTTAATCGAGTAATCAAAGTTTCATAAACAAATTATAGAGATAATCTCAAAAATTAGTTTATCAAAAAAAACTTTAAAAAGAAATGCAAATTATTATAAAAAACACTCAATCACAAATTTTTTTATATCTCATATATTAACCCTTAAACACGTAAGTGGGTCAGAGAGACCCCATATGAAGCTTCGAACGCTTACT
>QKQZ01055752.1:0-17125 GCA_003595255.1 Solenopsis fugax | reverse complement strand
GTCGCGTCGCGCCGGGGCGAATGCCCGCGATGGAATCCGCTGTAATATCGCGCACACGGAATTTCGTAAACGACATTGACACGTTTGTTAACGAAAGCTTTTTATTTTTATTTCCACGTAATCTCTAAATAGATTCAACCGTTCACAGCGTCCACGAAATGTGGACGTACAAAATAGCTTCAAATCAAACAAGATATTTCTATAACTTTTTACATAAAAATGCATGACAGCTGCGTGTGTTTTATCTGATTTGACTCGTACTTTGTATGGGCAGATTACTTATCTTCATACTGTAAAAAGCTATACATGTACGATTAAGAAAAAAATAAAATAGAAAGGGAAAAGAGGGAGATAAGATTTAATTATCAAATATGTGCCATCTGCGATAACTTACATCTGATAACCACGAAAAAAGTAGGGTGTATACTTCTTCTCAAGAGAATACATTAATTTTAATAACTTGTTCATTGCTCCGTAATATAGTTCAAGGTTTTCACATTGAGTTCGAGGCACTCAAGTATAAATCTGACTACCAAGGGGCACGGCAGGTCCCTAAGTACAGCACGAAATCCTGCCAACAAAATTCCCATAGGTACACGTGGACTCACGCTACTTATAGTATTAAAATTTAATTAATTTGGTAAAGACGGCATCAAGATAAAGAGTTGCAATATCGCGAAAGCCTGTTCGCAAATATGTATACATTACTTTAACGACTGCTTTGCGACGAAGCAGTTAATGAATATGAAGATATGATTAATACAGATCTCAAAAAGTGGCTTATATTATTGGAAACACAATGATTGTTGAATATTTAACGTGTATTTAGATTTCATAAAATTACTATTAGTTTTAACTGCGTAAAATTAAATTAATGATATATTTTTGATAATCGTTAATAAGATTGTACGTATTATTTATGTATATTCTTAAATTTGCCGTTAAAAGTGTAATTTTACAATTAGACAACTAACCTGCGACATTTCAATATTTACTGCATATTTCAATGCTTATCAATAGCCTGGCTAAAATGTTAACAAAAAAGCAAGTCGTTTTGTTAGTCCACAAACACATTACATTTAGGTTTCTAACGATTTTTAATGTAATTAGCGATACGCAATGTGATTGTTAACGATGAGAGTTTTCTATATTATAAGTGATTCAAGTATATGAATAAGAAGAGCGTTTATACGATTACTTCAACGTGAATTCACCCCTGAATGCAGAGGCATTACGCCTCAATGACCCTACAGGGTAGCCCGTAATGGATCCCCAATAGACTTGTGTGATTAACTAATTTACTAAATTAATTTGATGCCTCGGAAGATACGCTAATTACTATCCTGATAAAGTAAGTGTTTAAAGACATGTTCCGTATACACTTTATCTTCTCTTTATGTCTCTGTCTGCGATGCATTCATCTATTAATACTGCATATTTGTAATTTATTGACTCTTTACATTTCCGAGTCCCTTTGCCGTAATAATTAGAATAATATTCAACTTTTCGCATTTCATATTTTCATATTATAAAGTCGTAATGCAATTCCTCTATTGCAAAGTAATAATGCAACTCGTCGCACGCTTAATTAAAGATCTTAGACCACAGCGTAATGAAAAACGTTATTCTATATTGTGTCACTCCATTCTATTCTACAAGAGCTAATTCGCTTCGCTCGTTCGCGACGAGAAGTTTTATCGTGCAAAATCCTGCAATACGTGCTGCCCTGAGCAGTCGACTGGCCGACAGTAACCAACCCCTCCGTGCCGGGATGGTCACAACCCCATTTCAATGTATTCACGTGCACACAGACGTACCAACCTCCCGCTGTTTCCTGTACAACTTGGAATATCCACCGCGACCAATGTGGACGCTGCAGGGGGGAGACACGTATCCAACTCGTTCCGGGGACATTTGCATATATCTGTCTATGTCGGTCGGCCTAAGTGTCGTTTGTAACGACGCAATTGCGGATTATCTGCATACGGGGATGGACGGACGGACGGGGCGTATTATTTGCGATTCGCATTTGTCGATTCGGTCACCTGGAGCGAGCTGATTTTATCGGAAAACGGATGATGGGGTCATGTCCGAAAATAGTGTCGGCCAGAGTTCACTGTACCAAGCTCAAAAATATATCCCGGAGAAGACACGATTACCGATGGCCCCCTCGTGCCCCGGACTCCACCATTAATAATTAATACGATGGTGCAGAGATCGTTGGTCTTTCGCGACCGCGCAAACGCCGACACGGAGACGTCATTATTGAATAAATTACAGCCGTTCCAAATACGGAATGGAGTCAGAAATACGAAGTACCCTCGATCGATCCTAATAAGTCGAACTGTAGAGACATTATAATATAGTCAATATCTCCTATTATAATATAAAATGCGATTATTAGCAAAATCTTTCAAATATTTTTTTCTGTGCTTCACTGATCTGTAAATGTGATTTGTTGTAGATTTTGATGTGATCCGTTGTAACTTAAAATAACTAAGGATGTTCTGTACTTTTTTTGACAAAACTATTTTTGTCATATTCTCGGAATTAATTATTCATGATAGGAAATGTTATTCTGGATTAAATTATATATATTTCAGTACTATAGAAATTAAACTATATTAATTCGTTTGCATAATTCATGCATATTTCTTCTCATCATAACGTTTTCGAACATAGTAACAGTAGATACAAACGCTGTAAAAGCGATCTTCGTTCTAAGAAAAGAAACCACCCAGATCCTTTTTAATACGCAATCATCGAAAAGAAGTTGCTCTTGTACAGATAGTTCGTTGAATCAAGATAGATTATATCAGCTAAAGCGCATGATTCACGCGCATTTCTTCACGAAGTAACGATTGTAAAGATAGTGAGCTGTTACTGGACAGCAAATAAAAGGATGACAGGGAAAGGGCAGAAAGGGCAAACTTCATTTCGAAGAAGAGAATTCTCCGGATTCTTCCGCATGAAGTCAGATGAAAAGTCATTCTCGCGTACGACTTTCTAATTCGATAAATAATATTAAGGTACAATAACCCGGATGCATATGATTCATGCATATTTCTTCACGAAGTAACAGCTTTAAAGATGACGGAACGTTGGACATAACGGTCGTAAAAGGATGACAGAAGAAGGGCTGGAAAGGGCGATCCTTCATTCCGGGAAAAAGAGATCCTCCGGATGCCTTTGTGCGAAGTCACACTCGTACGGCTAATTCGATGATAGACAAGGAACTTCCATCGAAGTTTTTGTCGGAACGAAAGACGAAGAGGTGGAATTCATAGCATTCGATTCCATTCGACACCTCGGAATTCTCGGCACGTACGTAATCTTTACACCACCCTGTCCTGTTATATGTGATGGATTCGGGAGAATATAGTAAGAATAGTGGACATTCGTCGCATGCCTCGATTTCCCATTTCATAAAGTCACATCTTTTACGTGTAATTAGCATGCAAACACTAAATTAACCTGTAATGTCCGAGTTTTTCAAATGAAAAGTGGTCGAGATAGAATCTAATATTCTGATTCCTATCACAATGAAAATCATATGCCTGGCAGATTTATTGTAGCATTTCAGGCACATTCTGAAAAAAATGTTTTTGTATTAAGTAAATATATTTATGTTAGTATCATTTTCTATATTTAAATTAAGATTAACATGTATAAAAAATTTCGTCATAAACACGAAATATTTCTTTAAATTAAGGAAATGATTCTAAAATAAATACAAGGTCAACATGAATAATTATAATAGTGAGAAATATCTGAATGAAAAATAAAATTCTAATTAATCAGCAAACATATTATAAATAATTTAATTATGATTCATTCTATAAATCAAAATTTCATGGGTTTGTGAGGTAAACGTAACATATGAAAATTTACTATTTAATTTAATTTACATGTGTTTAGTGCGCAGCAGCTTAATATGTCAATATTGTAATTAATAAAAATTCTCTCAATATATAATAACAATTATTTTTAAATACTTTTACAACATACATTTTATACATCATGTACATTTATAATCGAGACAGATTATACAGATTAACAATATTTCTCATATTTTATTGAAATCAAATATAATGCCTGATTCATTTATTTATATTTGAAATATATGGCTTTTTATCCTAAAAAATTATTCAAATTTATTAAAAAATTATAAAGTTACGCAGAACACTCTAGTTGTAGAAACTTTGTATATTTTCGTCACCAATTATTCGTGTTGACCTTATTTATTTAATAACAAAAAAATTTTTTTAAGTGCATATTTCCCTCCAAATTACAGAGAATTCCAAGAAGCAATTCTTTAAGCGCGATCCCAGAGACATCTTATCAATACCATTTTTTCCGACTTCTTTTTACGGGGAGATAATATTTAATTCGCACGCCAGGAAGGGGGCTCGAGGTAAGTTTCCGGGAGAGACATTATTGTCGACCCTCTCTCGGTCCCAGATATCCTCGCCTGATGCGTGCGCTAACGAAAAGGGGACCCTGACGCGTGGGGCAAGCACCCTCGGATGCAAATCGCCCGATAGCACAAGGACCTGCCCCTTGCGAGAGCGACGCGTGTTCTCTACCCAGCGACTACTCTCTTTTCTCGTCTCGCCCGCTCACACCGAGGGGGCTACACGAATATCGAGTTATCGATCTGCGGTCCACCCTCGACCGTGTGCTCGTCCGGGGATGCTGCGGACTCTCCGAGAAAGAAAGGAAAATAACGCGCGGTCAGCGACGTCTAATTGACCAAGTAAAATTAACAGGGTAATTTAATTCGTCAATCCACGATGCTCGTATCCGACTAACAATAAGAAATCATCAAAATCCAATCGAACGTTTTCTTATTTGGATAATTTTAACATGTAAGCTTACGTAAATACAAAACGTAATAAGAATATGATTATCTTTTCCTCGATAAGACTTTAATGACATAATAATGTCTGTTTCGTACGCGTATTATCATTATGATTTTATAAAAACCGATTCGTTGAAATAGTCTGCCGCAATTTCACGTTGCCGAGTACCCGTACGTTTGCGTGACTTCTTGCGTTATCTACCCCACTTGATCGCGGTGCGAGTTTTTCCGTGATTTTCCGTGACTTCTTGCGCATGACGGCGTCCTTGAACTTCAAGCTAGCACCGAGCATTTTGTACTAAGCGCGGGCAAGATTGCGAGCATGCCATCCGGTCTGCCGTCGTGACAATGTCCGCGACGATTCTTCGCTTTCTTGCACCACTTGCTGATTTATCGCACGACTTATCGCTAAAGCCCTTCCTGCCAGCCGTTGCTCCCTCTCCCCCTTTCTTGTTAATTATCGCATCGCATTAATGTACTCCACGACAAATAATAGTCGAGAAACGTTCCATTAATGTAACACATTTAATCGACTTGAAATTTTACGAGTTTTCTCTTGCAATTTTAAAAAAATGCAATAAATTATTAATGTTTCGAAGCAGTCGCTTGCCTCTCTTTTAACGTGAATAAAATAATTGTTTAACATAATCGCGCGTAACAATAAATGGGAATAACTGCGTAAAAATATATCGAGTAGAAATCTTTCCGCTCGGAAAATAAGAGACAATGCTGGGGGATTTATGAGATGATGAATATATCAAACCCTGGGAAAATTCAGCAGCTGCGCCCGCTGACCAACGTTTAACCCTTACGGTACAATGAAATAACCCTTACGGTACAATGAAAAAAGGTTTCTCATTGGTCCAGTCATGAGTATCTTGCGTCTGACTTTTTCATTTATTTAAAGTAATTTAAAAAATCTTTAAAAATTTATCAACATACTTTCAAGTTTCTAAAACAAATGTCTGTACTTCATTTCATCAAGAAAAAATAAAATGAAGAATAATTTAGTTACCGAAGATTAATCACATGAATTGGGTAAAAGTTATGACTTAAAAAAATAACTTCTTTTTATAATAAATATATATTAAAAAATGACTCTAGGCTTTTCCAGTATAAAACTTTGAAAAAAATACAGAAACTCCAAATTCTTCAAAAAGTATAATTATTCGAGCACATAAAAATGAACAATTTTCAATAAGAGACAAACAGGAAAAATCGAGTATCGAAACAAAATAAATATTTTTTATTGTGATGCTGAAATGATGTTTTATCCAAGAGGCTCAACGTTATTTTGCTAGCACAATGCGATTCAACGCTTCAATTCTGTTTTTCAAATTCATTTTTTTTCTAAATAAATAATTTTTTATTTTAAAAAAATTATACTTTTTAAATAAAAATAGATATTCAGATATTAATTAAAAAAATAGAATATATACTTACAATGATTTTTATAAAATTTTTATGAAATACCCATAATTTGATTTTAAAGATTAATATACAATTGGTATAATTGGTGAATGATTTTTGCTAATGATCTACTTGTCGCGTTTCGTCGTGACCGTTAATTCTTGAAAATTTAAAGCACAATAAATTTAATTCGCTGAACTCGAATGATTAACATACAGTCGTTTGTGCACGATAATGCTAATGAGCGCGTATGAAAACGTAAGAATTTACGAGCAATGCGTGAGGCCATTATTTATTTATTGTGAATGTGATAAAGCCCCCTTCATCGAACGGTGTCCGGTAACGAAACGGTCATTAATGCGATGATTGTCAATCGATCATGTATAACTTGCGCAAACACTGACTCACGCACAACATGTCACGGAAAGAAAGTTATGGTCGTATGTTAATATGGATTTTAATGATCTCTCGCTGTCATGTTTATAATATGCGCTTCTGAAGGAAAACGTACATCCTCAAGAAATCTATAGATCCGAGCAGAATTTGTGTTACGACACATGACTATCAAATCACAGTTTTTCTTGATAACGCATGCACATTAACGACCATTTAAGTGGACAATAAAATATCAGTAGATAAGCGAAATATGTTTTATGCTAATTTAAATTTTCGCGTTTTCGATTGATTATAAATTAATCAATTTAATAACTTTTTAATTAATATTAATATACGATGAGAAAACAAAATACAAAACCTTACAACAAAAAAATGATTTATTCAGTGGGTCCCAAATAACTTATTTACTTGCAGTCAAGTTACAAATTTCTTGATTGAAATATTTATGTAAATAAAACAAAGAAATAATTTTTATTCACAAGTGGTTTTTAAGAAAAAACCGTGTGTAACAATAATTAATTACGTAAACTGCTCTATAATTCATTATAGACTTACATCATTGCGCTACTATTGTGATTTGAAGATGCTGCAATTTTGCTTCTCGCTAACCGAACAACTACAAGGAATTTCGTGCGTTAAATCGCGGGCGACGAGGCTCCTGCGTGTTTCGCGACGATAAGACGTCTTCTGCATCGCGTCAGGAGAAGTGGCTCGTTGTTCTCGGTGTCCGCGCCGAAAAATAAGATCAAACGGGGCGTGCGCGCGCGAGCGAACGAGCGATAAATCAACACGCGCAACCATCCGCAGACAAAAGTATCTCCAAGTTCATCGAACCACACTTACACGCCCGAAGATACGCACGCGCTTATAACAATAACTCACTCACGCTGTCCCTCCATTCAAAATGCACGACGCACGACGACGCGGCATGCCACGCATGCACGCGTGCACGACGAGCGCGACTTTCACGCACGCGCTTTCCGCGCGTCACGTACCACGAATTTTCGTCGCCGCTCGATCAAGCGTTGCCGGTAAATTACGCACCGCCCAAGCACACCGCGCTCACGTAATCTCGACGCGACGCGACGCGACGCTTCCGTGCGGGTGTACGCAGCGTGACGTAACGGCGTCTTGGATCTACATAACGGAAATTATGATTAGCTCATAAGCGCACCGGAATTCTAATCCACCTACGTGCGCGCCCGCGTACTTTATTTATTCGAAAGTGACTAATCGGTGTCTAAATAAATTGAAAGCGAATGGGCTCGGAAGATTTAAATCAGAAATATAACGAAATAATGCGAGCCAACACTGGATGTTCGTGTGTATATAATAATTTTATTTATTTTATTATTACAATCTCTCCAGCTTATGTGAACGACGCGTCGAATATTTTGTCGGTCTTTAAAACACCATCCATTACATGAAGCCAGAATCTGCGATAACACATGGACGAGCAAATTAATCATTTATGCCAACAAGCAAATCTGTATGTTCCATCCCTTTCCCAATCCCAGAAAAAAAAGTAAAAAATTTATTGTGAAAAATAATCGGTGTCTAGTTTTTACGAGTTAAACGAGAAAAAGACAAAGAAATACTTATGATAAAAACTATCTAGATCGATGCAAATTATGTAATTTTATCAACTTATACCAGGAACAAATAATTTCAATAATTACATACATACACTAAGAGAAAAATTTTTAAATTTTAATAAATATTTATTCGAATAGTACTAATGAAATATTTACTTTATAAAAAAAAAGACTTAAATTAGTGGTCCTTGTATTAAATAAGTTTTATATTTAGTAAATATTTCATTAATACTATTTGAACAATTACTTATTAAAATTTAGTCATTTTTTCCCCCAGTGTACACTGAAAAAAAAGACTGGTTGTAACTACCAAATGTATAGTGAAATAGTATCAATTAAATATTTGGTCAATGTAACCGAAAATAATTTTACTTTTCTAAATTTAGTAACTTATACCAGATTTGATAATGCTTACTAAACATTTAGTAAAATAAAATTATTTTTTGTTATATTGATAAAATATTTAATTGATACTATTTCACTATATATTTGGTAGTTATAACCAGACTTTTTTTTCAGTGTATCTATATCCTGAAATTAAATTATTAAACGCTCCGCAATGAATGCCCATTAATTGTTTATTCTCGGATATCCGTCCATAATTGAATTACTAGTTTAAACGTTCAGTATCTCAGATACGCTAGATTATTCAGATGGCACGCTATAATGCACTGAAGTGGAGTCACCCTTTATGGCCTCGATGTTTTATTTCTACACCGTATTTCCCGCTTTAAAAATAATTACGAGTAAGAGCCCCTTTTTCACGTTGCATTAGCCGCACACGTAACTCTCGTTTCTTTGCTCCTAATTCATCGTTGCCGATTGCCGGAAGACGAGGATAGTAAGCGCGAGCGTGGGGAAAAGGGAGCGTTTCGCCGAATCTACCATCCTGTATATACACGCGCTCAAATATAATAAAATTTTTAAAACGGGTCCGCGTCTCGCGCATCCTCGGATAAAACGCACCCGGTTAATGGAAGAATTATCTATCTCGCAACGTTCGCCGAGACGCGCGCGAGAGCCTGAACGAGAATAACTGACATCAAAGAAAACGCTGGAACGTATGTTCAGTACGAAATCTCGAGTAAAAACCCGTAGGATAGTAGTTTCTTTCGCGAGAATTGCTGCGGCGATGCTGTAATTTCGCGCCGAGATAACTCGCACCTAAAGCCAGGATGGACCCGATTCCCCGATTAGAGAGCGAATTTGAAGCAGTGGTATACATATAATTAGATCTTCTTCCAGCGCACAACATCGGAATCAGCAGCGAGCAATTTAATAGTCAGCCACTCCGCGCGCACGTTAAATCCACATTTCTCTTACGCGACGCATCCCGCGCGTGTGCTTGCTCCTTTTGCAGCGGACGAATTTAGAACGGAGAAAAGGGAGACGTGGACACAGAAATTACGTTAAAATTCCATGCCCATCCGACGCGCTGCTGTGATACGCGCGGGCGCGCACATTGCGCGTTTCAATCAGAAACGTTGATTGTAATTGAATTATTGGAACAAATTTTTTTCAGCGTATACTGACAAAAGAGTTTGATTTTTTTATTGGTAATACCAAATGTTGAGTGAAATAATGCCAATTAAATATTTGATCAATATAACCAAAAATAATGTTACTTTTCTTACTATTTAGCAAGTATTATCAATTTTAATGATATTTACAAAATATCTAGAAAAGTAAAATTATTTTTGGTTATATTAACCAAATATTTAATTGGCATTATATCATCCAACATTTAGTAGCTATTACCAAATATCTCTTTTCAGTGTAAATCTCGTAGAGTGAAATATAACTTTAAAAGAACGAAAATTGAGCTTGTGCAATTTTTCGAATAATTTTTCACTCTACGAAATTTAGAGAGTACTGATGCGTCTTCTTTAGATTGCATAATAATTCACGAAGGAACCAAGACAGAGGAGCAGAGAGAGAGAGAGAGAAAGGGAAAGAGAGAGAGAAAATGAAGTATGCTTCTAGCAGCAAACTACTTGCATACGCGTAATTTCACGTTTATTGCGGCGACTTCACGCCAAATCCACGTTCCCGGTCGCACGCGGACTCTTTGCCGATGATTGCTCCTTTTTGCTACGGATATAGAACGAGAGAAAGGGAATAGCAAAACGCGAAGAGGCGCGGCCGGTCTCGCATATTACCTACGTCACACGTCAGGATGCATATACAAGTGCGACTCGAGCGTTCGTTTGTGTGATGATGTTACTTAACAGGTACGCTCGCCCTTTCCGCCAATGTATCGCGATAATCAAGCGACGCGACGCGACGCGACGTGATCGATTAGCGATCGTCGCTAACGCTTACGCAACATCGCGCCAAGTTGACGATTCCCACATGATAAAGTCAAACATGACTCGTTATTATAAAAGTGTCGGATTTCATTATTGCGCCGTAAGCAGCGGATGACACATGCCCCTTTCTTCCTTTCTTGCCCTCTCCTCTCCCGGATAAACTATCATGTGTCTCCAGTGGTGCAACCGACACAGAGTCCAATCGCGTGTTCAAACGCATAAAGCTAGGATACACGGGAAAGATTCAGCCATTACTCGAAACGAAACGAACGCCCGACGAACAATATAATGACAAACGAGTCTGAGCGCAGCCAGGCATCGTTCCTATTTCCGCTCAATACAGACAGAAAGCGTCTACCAGTAGTACCTGCCTAACAAAGGAATCAATCTATATGGATTAGACGAACTTAGATCGGTGCATATGAATTTAATTTATCTGCGACAAAAAGTTTGAGTAAGAGTTTCAACTAGAGTTGGAATAAAAATACGTGACATAAAAGCCGTGATCAAATTTTGAAAAGCTGAGATAATTCATTATTATATCTATACACAATTATATAAAATACTATGTAGACTAGAAAAGACGAAAATCGAGTAAAGAAAAAAAAAGTTTGATGATAATTAAGCTTTAGTGAAATAGTTTCAATTAAATGTTTGATTAATTTAATCAAATAAAATATTTAATAATTAGTAAATTTTTAGTAATATTTAATAATTATATTAATAGCAATCAAATGACATTAGCTATCCTTATTTTAAGAACACTGACTAAGGACCATATGTTAGCTAATATTTTCTCTGTAAATATTACTATTATATTTGATTGACCAAACATTTAGTTTAAATTATTGTAAGATTCTTAGAAATATATGTGAGATTCTTAGAAATTCTCTGAGACATAAGGACAATTTCTCGGTCGTCCACAGATATCGAAGTAGCCTAATATTAGGAGTGAGTATCTTACAGATTTTCAAAGAATATCTTACAGATGTTTGAACCTGTCACAAGGAATCGAACTAGACCCTAAAACTATATTGATATCTTAGTGCCGTTAACAAATTAAATTCAGTTCGTATCAAATTGAAGAAAAATAAGCATATTTGAATTTAATTTATTAACGGCACTAATATATGTCAATATAGCTTTAGGATCTAGTTCAATACCTTCTGAAAGGTTCAAACATCTGTAAGATATTCTTTGGAAATTTTTTTTTGAAATTATCTATTGCAGAAGCAGCCTAATATTAGGAGTATCTTACAGATTTCCAGAGAATATCTTACATTATTTTACCAAAACTTAGTAACTGTCATTTAGGCTTAATTATTATTATCAAACTTTATCTTGAAAACATGTATTTATGTCTCTTTTGGATAGACATCGTCACGCCAAAGCCTACAGTTCATGACTGTCAGAAAACAGCAATAAAAACGGCTACTCTTCTACAGAGAACGATTCACGTACTCGTGTTCTCTCGCGCGAGCACGCATTGATATCTAAAATGCTTATAATTGGGCGCGTACAGACAAGGACGCACATATAGAGTGACTCGGCAGCAGACGACAGCAAAATGCATGTACATACATATAAGCGAGTACGAGCATGTTTGTAGCATAGATACCGCCAGTGGCACGACTACAGAGACGAGCTCCTTGTGTATATAAATAGCTAGTTAGGGTCGATGGACAGACTAAAGAGGCGAACGTGAACCGTGAGAGTCAGGATTCATTCACCTGCAGCAGCAGCAGCAGCAGCAGCCACTGATCGAAACAGCAACGCCTAACAGTGCAATTACCCCACTTGATTACCCCTCGGTTTGCTCCTCGAACCGCACTTAGCCCGCCATCGCGTCATTAGACGCGCGAGGAAAAATCTGATATTTTTCTACGCTTCTGATGGTGAATTTCGGCGAGGCGCAGAAAAAAATAAGGCAGACCGTGAGGCCCTTCTGACAGATTTTCCTCGTTATCAGATAAATACATTCAAAAAGAGAAAAAGAAATAGATTCGATGGTTTGAAAAACAAAGTAGTAATAAAGGCGAATAAAAACGCAGATGTTAAAGAGAAGCTATACATTATAAATAGGTCATCTAATAATTATATGATACGTTTTCCTTTCGACTCGCGATAAATCTGGAAAGGTCTCATATAATTACAATGTAATTATATATACCCTATGAACGCTACAATATTATTCAATATTAAATAGTATTCCTAAAATATTATTTAATATTAATAAAAAGTGGTCCACTCCTGATAATATTACATGTATATTATATAAGAAGTAAATATTAGGTACTTCAATATTTTAAATTGTCGAAAATATTATAAATGTAATAATATTAAATGTAATAATTATAAAGTTTATGAATATTTTATGCATAATTTACATTAATTTTTGACCAAAATAATATTCGTAGAACATGTTTATAATATTCCACGGATTATTGAAATAATATACCACAAATATTATATAAAAATGGACATATAACATTAATACAATATTCCCATAATAATAAAATAATATTAAAAATATTGAATAATATTCTTTTATATTATTTTAATTTTTAATAATATTCATATATCCTAGGAATATTGTAGCGCTTATAGAATGTGTAATATAATTATACATGTAATATGTACATTGTAATTATACGTATTCCTCAATTAGAATATAATTCAATTCAATTCAGAATTATCTAGCCGACTAGGCGCCAGAGATGAGATTCTATTGCGATGTACGACCTCGCACGAGAAAACAATTGGAAAAACATCACATCTCACAATCAACGTCGCGTTTTATTGTTGAAGCAACTGGGAATAAACGTCGTGAAAGTCGAGATAAGTCGTCGTGGCGTCGATATGTCGGGGAGCGCGAATCTCGTCCCTCGGGCAGCTTCTTCGAACGAGAGAGATCCTACTGCGGTGATGGTAGCTCCAAGTTTACACGTCGGAGAAGTGCCGATAATTGTAACTGCCTTGCTAGCGGCTGCCGTTTCGTCTCATCCGTTTCAAGATGCTCGAAATGCACGCGGCCCTTTATCTCTCGCTCAAGAGTCAGCGAATTTCGGGAACGTTCCGATAAGACTTATCAAGTGCTCGCAATAAAAGAATCCATTTGGCAAGTGGTCTCATTCGTTTTATAGCGTTATTCTGCACCGGCTATTATACAGCCGGAGTTAGTATAATTGTCCGATACGCATGCATCGTTCATCTTCCGGCCATTTAACGCGTTTATTAGATCATCCTAATGATCTCATTAACCGAGCTATTTGGCGAAATAACGGCTGCTATGGGATTCGTTTCTAAACTGACAGACGTACTGACAGATCGAAAACAATGTTTAAAGATGAACAAGCAGCCAGTCGAAAGAAGAATGTGACAAGCGATAGTTGGAATAAATCGCGTTTCATTCAGTCTAAGTCGAATCAATTCAACGATCGCGCCATCCGGCCGTGACTCGAATTCCCGTTAGCCGCTTAGAAGTTGCGATGTCGAACGCGAAGAGGCACGATCGGACTTTGAGGCAGAAATTGGGTGTGCGAAAGGTCGAGCATCCAAATGAAACGATAAAACCGCAGACAGCATTGCAGCAATTACAAAAAAGCCATGTATATAATGACTCATTTATATTGCATTATACTTTATAATATAAAATAGAATACACGTAAAAGAGCTCACAATCAAAACGTTTAGCATTATTGATAAAAACCACGCGTTACCTAAACAGCAATTAATATGAAATTTTAATGATAATGATTCGATTATTAAACATGTGCGAACTATTCCAATACGAATCGTACCTAATTCGATTCGAATTTGAATTTATATAATTTGAATCCGAAAATTCTAAATCTAAGAGATTCGAATCACATATGTAATGAGAGAAAAAATTCCTGAATTTTAATAAATATTTATTCGAATAGTACTGAAATATTTACTTACGATACATCAACATCCAATATTTACTCTATAAGAAAAAATGATACTTAAATTAAATTAGTGATTCTTGTACTAAATAAATACTTATTTACATTTAGTAAATATTTCATTTATATTTAGTAAATATTTCATAACAATCTTACAAAATATTTATATTTATATAATATAAACTTTATATCAATATTATATTTATAATATGGAAAACTTTTATATCAACTATATATTAATAATTATTAAAATAATAATGTTCTTAATTAAAAGTTATATACATTATATATCAACGATTCGATTCAATTCGAATAAAGTTTTGTCGATTCCTATTTGAACAAAGAAAGATAATTTGACTCGATTTGATCAAAAAACCTTGATTCGCACATTTCTGTCGATTACTATAATATAATGTACCTTGTAACCCACTTATGTATAATTTACGGGGAAAAAAGAAACGATATAAGACGTGCAATCTTCTGATTATGTATGATGTGTCTATGACATGCAATGCGCGTGAAATAAAAATGACGTAAAGGAGGTGAATGACGATATTCCTCGAGGCTCATACATATTATCAATCGTGGACACTCCATGATTGAAATACAGATGCAATTGGTGTTTCTGCGTGCTCCCGAGCTCAAATTGTTTATACGGCTTGCGCCGATAAACGCCTCGAGCGAAAGACGTCCGCGTGATTCATCGCGAGAATAAAAGCGCGAGTGCCATTATCGGTATCAGAGATACGATCGAATTCGTGTCTCGAGCAGCGGATATACGATGATCCTTTCCCCAGCAAGTCCCTCCCCCGAACCGATTCCGCGGCTCTGTGTTATGAGAATACTTGGATGCCGAATTGACGCCACTTTGTGCGCTCGCTTGCGGTAGCGAAGTGAGCATAAAAGCGATGGTAAAAATACTACGATTATTTTCGGAACGAGAATCTCATGGAGCTACGGCTGCGTTGCACCAATCTCTCGCGACTCTTGACACGTATGCTACGTTTTTAACTCTATGCTCCGCGTAACGCCATTAATTTTTTTCCGGCATTTCTTTCGCGCTTGCGTTGCAACGAAATTTATACACCAGCCTTGTCTGATTGCGTTCTGACGACCGATGTCATCGATTGCGACGTGCCGGAAGCGAAAGAAGGTTGGCTGATAATTAAATTCAAATTTAGATTCTCGAACTGCTTGTCGACTGTGATATCACTTTTTGAAGGAAACACGCATATTTATCGCGCTGTTCCCCGCATAAATGAATAACTTGTGTCTTAAATATTTACATCTTAAAATACAACCAAAAATTTAGATTCGAGAGACATCGGTTTTCGCGGAAACTACCTTTCGCCCTTTGGGAAGCTTGCGCAGCAAGGCATTGGGTATGAGCTTCACATTAAATCACGGAGCACGAAGCACTGATCTCACGAGAAGTAAACGACAAATAAAGGGAGACGCACTTTTTTTTTTTTCAACACGATTTCATGTCCCTTAAGTCAATATTCGAACGCGGAAGAAATGGTCGCGCACACGCGACGCAAAAAAAAAAGGCACGCACGTAAGGTGGGTGTAGATGGGCTCCTCTTCCGGCACGATGTGTGCAGCCTTGCGGCGAGGCAACGACTGTCTTCGCTATGAGAAGCTACCGTACGTCTCTCACATACGCACTTCTCGCTCACGCACCTCGTCCGTCTCCGTTCCCGTCACACTCGCCGCATCGCGGTCTCGTCGTCCCTCTTCTTCCCTCTTTCTGCTTCTATCCTTCTCTTTTCTCATTGCACATATTCTCTATCCTCACGCTTTACCGTCCTCGTCACTTTATCAGCGCGCTTATCCGCTTCTCCCTCTTTCCTAAACGAATAAATGAAGTCTCACTCTTTCCATTTTCTTTCTCCCGCCGTCTTCGTTCTCTCCGCCTAGTTTCTCCAGCCTCTTAAACTCCTCCCTGCGTATTCTCTTTCGTGGGTTCTCATTTTGTGAGACAGCTTTCTCGCGAACAACAGAAAAATTTATGCATCAATCATTCATAGGTTATCTCTCGATTTTTGCGTCATTTCGATGGGAAAAGGTTTTCTTATTCTTTTGCCAAGAAGGAGGATAACAGAGCGGATTATGTTCACTCACTTCAGTGATTCTGAAGAAACCTGGATGGTGGTCTTGATTCCCCGGAGAAAATCCGCGGTATGGGATTAAAGAGGATCGACCAAGAGTTGATGACAAGAATTAGTATCGTTCCAGTTCCTCGAAGTTGCCATCCCTGTTGCAATGTTTCTTGAGAAAAATGACTGTGATATTGCGGAAAGTTCCGAAGTTTTATCAGATACGTGTTATATCGGAGAATGGGATCGAAATTAAGTAACCAAATAACACTTTTATATCTTTTATAAAATACAAGGGAGAAGATTACGCGTAAAATCATGATACCCTATCACCACAGGAAAAAATAAATAAAAATGAAATATGGATGATGATTCACCTAGGACACTTCAGGGATATCGGGATAAGAGCAAACACCTGTGCGAATGAATCTAGACCGCGTGTGTGACAATGGGTTTTCAGGTGGTAACCGAGGGGTTGGTCACGGAGGCAATCTTTGTACAAGGGCTAGGCAATTCATAGGTAATCCAA